>WEDG01001271.1:0-133185 GCA_017591395.1 Schistocephalus solidus
ACTAGTCTTGACTCTAAACATTATTTCCCCTGATACATTCATCTTCATTCTGTATAGCTGTTTTTAACTTCATTTTTGCCATTTCTAAACCTTGAAACAGGTTTTTACTTAAAACAAACTCGTCATTTCAACACTGCTATTTAAGCAAACAAACAAACCAAAGCTTAAGTGTTTAATGAAAAAAGGAGTTTGTTTTAGGTTTTTTCGCGTGTTCTAAGGATTTGACGGCGCCAAGCAGTGCCAAATCAATAAACCTATTTATTTTATTTATATTTATTTTATTTAAATTATCAAGCGAAATAGTTTACTAAGCACAAAAAGAAGTGCTTTTCCGAACCGAATTCACTATCGAATGTTAATACGAAGCAAAGAATGATGCAGCCTTCAAAGTGAGTTTGTCAGTGGTTCTCCGTTCCTTTCTGATGTAGACACCTTTCCTGGCGAGAGACTGTTTTCTGAAGTCCCGTATGAGGCAGGATCCAAATGAAGCTGAGTTAGCTTATTATTCAAGATTCCGATATCAATTTTCGTGTGCCTGAATATCACAACGTCTATAAACAATTATAGGCTGATCCTGATAAACAGACAATATATGATCCAATGACAACTTATTTCGTTTAGTCCTGACTTTGGGAACAGATTATTGGCCAAAAATCAAAAGCTTGGAGACGAGCGAATTTCAAACGGAGGTCAAAAGACGCCGCTATTGAAACAATATGAGCAATAAATGCGCCTATTCGTTCAAAACCACTTAAAAAAAACAATAAATGATAGGAAAAATATTCAGGAACGACTCAGCCGTTTGTAGAGGTCAAAGGTCCTGGATAACTTCAGACCTTCAAGGGGTTTTGCACTTTTGGTTCACTGAGCGGTTGACAGAATTTATTGGTGTAGAGGCTGTTTTTATCAAGTCAACGAAGTGATAAACAATTCCAATTTGATGTCGTTTTGTGAGGTAATTCGGCACAAGAAAATTTCCAGAAAATTCCAAAGAGCAATTACGTTCGTGCAGTGGCAGTTTCAATGCCAGAATCAGAACAAGCGAAGTGTTAACGATTTTCAAACTGTCCAAGTCGGAGAACAAAAAGATACGTGGTTCCTTTGCACACGATGACCTTGACGATTTTATTGATCTATTAGGCTCAATTATATGCCGGGCAAATTTGTGACTGTGAACAAACTTTCTGGGATCTTCACGATTCTATAATAAAGTAAGCCTTTGTAAACAATACTTTTAGTCCACTCAGTTTTTTGTCAAGCCTTCAGTTCCACCTCGAATTAGTAGGCCTGAACACGTCAGTACCTTTGCCTTGGACACTGTGGAGGGTAAGGAGTTAGAAGAGCACAGTTCCTAAAATGCAAATGATTCCTTTTCGAACCGTCTGTATGCGCCCTCGACGCCTTACCAATATTTTGCTAACGATATGCAAGGTCCACACACATTCCTCAAAGGACGTGTTCTTAAACTTGGACTGCATTTGCCTTATACTTTCCGAAAGTGAAATGCTTGCGATAATTGCTTATTTCAAGAATAGTGAAATCTGAATTTTTAACCGAAGATATCTGCCATTTACGAATGAAAGCGCGCTCCCATTTTCACTGTATATTCAGCCCTTTCGACTAGTTTAGCTGACTCACCACCTGAACGTTCCTCTCTACAGTTTACTTCCCCACCACAAGTCTTCATTTTTCATAAATAACAATAACCCTAGTTTGTATACTGGAATTACGCTAGATTTCATATTACTTTATGCTATATCTGTTATAAATAAGATGGCCGAATTGAGAGCCATTGCTTTCAAATTAACGCCCGATGTTTTATGTGTAACTGTGTTAAGTGTATAGTATGAAATTTAATCTTGCCTTGGGTGTTGGTGATAATTCCGTATTCCGTATATATCTAGATCAAGTTCAAGACACGCAGCTCGTTTTTGAAAGCTAATTGATAATTCTTATTTTTTTCTGGATTTCCTCATCCCCAGCTTTAATTATTAATTGACTTTTCAATAAAAATTTGCATTTTAACACTATAAAACCTGCTTAGACCTGTGGTACTGGTCCTCTCCAAAAGGCGGGAAACTTTAATGTCAATTTTTTTCACCCGACATATCCTCATTATTAGTCAGGTCGTTCTGTTATACTAAAAATTGTTTTCAAGCACGTATATAGGTCTTTAGTTAAAATTGTGGAAATGCATTTGATTTCCAAAAGCAAATTGTCTGCATTGACCGCCGATATTGTCGGCCTACCAACTGGCAGGAAATATATATTGCAGAGTTCACCCTGCGTAGCCTCATTGTTAGACTACTTTTTCAGTGTAATCTTTCACCCACAACATTTCCCATATTCTTGTTTTGTTAAGGAAATATCCTTATATTCGAATTGTTAAGGACTAAAAACATTCCATTAGCATTTGTTTTTTAAAACAATTTCCGTGAGTACAGACCTATTCTTTTCGGAATCATCATTTGTCATTCTCCTTTTGAGTTTTACAAGTTTTTGCCTGCTGATTGATCAGTTGAATTCTGAAATTGAATTCTGCCATGCTTGCGCTCTGAGGGTAATCGGTTTTCCTTAAGGAACTTCATGGTCACCTTCATAATTATTGGTTCCATTATTTTACAGCAGATGGAGGTTAGGTCGACAGGCCAATAATTTTTGACATAAGATCGAGCCCCACTCATGTATTTAAAGTAAATATTTGCTGCCTTCCATTCGGATTGCAGGTTCCCTGATTCAAATGACGAATTAAATGTATGCGCTAATGGTTTGGAGAGTTCGCCAGCAATTTCTTTCAAGAACTTTGCCGGTAAATCTTCCGGGCCAGCTGACTTCGCTTCTTTCAGATTTTGTAGTTCTCGTTCCAGGAGAGGTTCCGGTAAGATTTTATCTTTAAGCCCTGAACCGGCGTCTATAACAGCACTGGTGAGGTGGTCAAGCTGAAGTTCAGGTTCTCCAGTGAATAATGAGGCAAATAACCGTCCTTAGAGCTCGGCTTTCTCGCAATTTTCAACGACTTCAACACCATTCCCATCCATAAGTACTGCGACTGGGTTCTTGCTTTTTAATCGACTATTGATATAGTGGAATAAAATTTAAGGCGAAGTTTCCGCCTGCTGGATAATTCTTACATATATATTTGTATATTTTGAAGGGTTACAGGCATTGCCCTTGATGACCGTATTAATGTAAAGTTATCATTGCATGTTTACAGTCAATATAAAAATGATGTAAATTTAATACTTTTTTAGTCAAAGCATAAAATAACTTTAAATGCGTTTTCACAGCTATAAGCAAAACATTGTGGAAGGAAAGTAGAGCGCGAAAGATTTTCAAAGGCTGGTTTAAAGTAATCGTGTTGTGAGAATCGTCTTTTGTCAAAATATTATGCCATCAAGCCTTTTTTAAAATCAGAAATGCTGTCAGAGGTAATTGTATCGCTTGGTAACGATTTCCAAGGTCGTACCACTCGTTGGCTGAAGAAAAATTTCTGAGGTAAAATTGCGTGCATTCGCTATTGACCTTGTAAGGATGACCATGCAGATGATTTGTGCAGGCAAACTTGAATCATGGCCCCAGATAATCCAGAATGTTCAGAGCAGGCTACACCGTTAGTACCTGTAGGAAAGAGGAAACAAGGCAAGCTTTTTCAATCTGTCTTGGTACGGTAAAGTCCTAAGACCGTCGACTATCTTAGTTGCTCTCCGTTGCACCAGTTCGAGGAGGTCAACATCTTTCTCCATCCACGGTATCCAGGCTGGTATTCCGAAATCTAAATGCGGTATGACGAAGACGCCATAGGCTTTTCCAAAGAGATCAGGCGGAATGTTTTCAACGCACGTTTGATCCAATTCAGTGTACATGTTGCCTTATGGACTGCTTTTTTACAGTGTTCAGAGGGCTTAAAACTCGCAGATGTCCACATTCCCAGATCTTTGTGTGTTTCTACCTCTTGTAATGCAGTGCCATTAATAAAGGACTGGTGTTTCAGAGATACTTTTCAACCGGCGCTTATATGTAGGATCACCCACTTGGATACATTAAAGGTAAGCAGCCCCTACCCGACCAGGCACATATTCTGTCGATATTCGATTGTAACCCTTTTGCGTCATCAGCGCAG
The DNA here is from genome assembly GCA_017591395.1 of Schistocephalus solidus. Lineage (NCBI taxonomy): Eukaryota > Metazoa > Platyhelminthes > Cestoda > Diphyllobothriidea > Diphyllobothriidae > Schistocephalus > Schistocephalus solidus. The sequence continues at coordinate 4,121 of WEDG01001271.1, forward strand.
CTGACTTCAGTTCATATTTTTATGTCATCTGCGAACATGACAGCTTTACAATCTAGGTCGTTGATACAGTCGTTACCGTAGATTAGGAAGATTAGGGGGCCCAAAACAGAACCCTGTGGGACACCACTTTCGACTTTTGCCCATTCCGAGCTAGAGGTGCCAACAACAACTCTCTGTACTCTGAAAGACAAGAAACTCATAATCAAATTAAAAACAGATTTCCTCGAATTCCTACGTTTAAATCTTATGTAAAAGAAGCCCGTGCGGTACACCATCGAAGGCCTTCTTGAAGTCAAAAAGTACAACATCTACTGGATGACCCCAACCTGTGGCCTTTGTCCATTTCTCGTGCGATTGAGGAGCACTTGTGAGAAAAGAACGTCCTGGGCGGAAGCCGTGTTGGACATCGCATAAGATTTGGTTTTTTTTCAGGTAGCGCATTAAATGCATTTTGATAATACGCTCCATTATTTTACGCACTATGCAAGTTAAACTGACAGGGCGGTAATGTTCACAGTCCAGTCGTAGGCTTGCTTTATAGATCGGGGCGATGAATGCACACTTCCATTCTTCCTGGGAGTTTGCTTTCTTCAAAGGACTTTTGGAATATGATGGACAATGGTAAACACAGTTTTTATTTTTTATTTAGAATTTATATTTGGTTAGCACCGGGAAGGTACTGTCTAAGCAAACATTAACGAAATAAAGTTATGACAATGTGTGCAGATAAAATGTACAAATTCATAACTTGTCCTGCTATGTCAACAGTTAGCAATGTTTAAAAACTTTTTGTTTTCGATCATTTAGGTATGATCTAATAAAGTCAGTAAGGGGACTACGAAATCCTATAGCTTCTAGTTTAGCTAGAAGTCGTTTATGAGGCACCTTATCGAATGCCTTACTAAGATCAAAATAGATAACTACTACAGATAGATGATCATTACGAAGAGAGGTTAGTAGATTTAGAAAAGACATGTGACAGGTTTCACAAGAACGGTCCGGTAAGAAGCCGTGTTGGGAAAAGTTGATAATTTTATTGCTTATGCAAAAATCCGTGATTTGTTTTACAATTAGTTTTTCGAAGAGTTTAGCAAGAGAGGGCGTTTTAGGAACACCGCGATAGTTATGAATGTCCGAGCGGGAACCAGATTTAAAAACTGGTATTATAATAGAAGTTTTCCAATAATCGGGGAAGAAACCATTTTCGAGAAATACTGAGAATAATTTGCTTAGTAAAGGTGGAAAATCCCTTAACTGTTTAATAAGTGAGTTTGGAATGTTATCAGTTCCAACTGAATGTGAATTTTTAGGTGAGCTATTTCTTTTTGAATACATGAAGGCGAGAAATTAATAGTTGTTAGAAGCGAATTTGAAAGCAGAGGAATTGTGGGAGTGGGGGCTAGTTTCAGGGGTAAAGTGGTTGGCAAAATGAGTTTAACAATTCTGCTTTGCCCAAATCATCTGTAACAAATTTTCTGTTACAGTCGAGTAAGGGCGGAGTGACATTCAGACGCTTAGCCGATGACCGAACATGAAATATTTGAGCAACAGATTTGGATGAATTGGCATCACTTAGTGCCCGAGACTCCCTAAGCTTATCTCGCGCGAGCCTTATTCTCGATGCTAATTCAAATATTTGTGCAATCCTCAAATGAACTGACAAAGAGATTTAAGATGAATCTTTAAGTTGCTTTCGTAATTTTTAAGTCTGTTCTGGAGAAAATGCTGAACAGTAGAAGAAGCTGTATGTGAATTAAAAATCTTAAACGGGATAAAAGCCTGGATTTTTTCTGTGAGGCTCTGCAATAGCTCACGGAAAAAGTTTATATCGTTGATTGAGAATATGCAAGTTCTCATCAGCTAGTTCATCAGCAAGTTCTCTAAGTGCTAAGGCAGGAATTCTATCCGGCCCAGACGACTTAGCAGGCTTTAAACGAAGTAATTCGGTTCTAACTATAGTTGGTGAAAAGTCTAGGTCTAGGTCCTCTGTTGTGGATGAGGAGGAGGAGGTGGATGAGGAAGGAAAATGAGTGTTATACATTGGTTGACAAACTGGTGGAATAGCAGCAAACTTATTAGGCTCTCGAATGAAGACGGTCTAAAAGAATTTGGAAAGAAGGGATGCTTTAACCTGGTCATTGGTCTCCAGTTTTCCGTCTGCAGACCTTGGGGCAGGAATAATTTCCTTAATTCTCTTTGTACTCCGTATGAAGCCATATCGCATTTTGGGGTGTTCCAACGATTTTTGAAGTATGTCGAGTTCGAACTTCTTCCGCAGCTTAGTCACCTCACATTTACAAGCGTTGCGTTGCTGCTTATATTCCTGAAAGTGAGAATCGGAGCCAGTTTGTCTTTAACGCCCCCAGAAGCGATTTATTTTTTAAAAGAGGCCTGAAAATTTGAGTTTATCCAATTTGGGTGGTTTGTGGTTGTCTTTCTCCTGAGAGGAAAATTGAGGTAAATAATCCTTTCAATAACGAGCTCAATGTCGTCTAATCTTTATAAGTTCCATCATGTAGTTCTGTTTTCCAGGATATCTCTGACATTTGTCTTCTCATAAAGGAGAAGTCCCCATTCAAAATGTTTCTCTCCCAAGTATCGGGTAAATTGGTCTTGGAAAACATCGATTACGCGAAGCACAGCGTTATGTGGTCACTTGACCCTAATGGCGATCGATCCTGTAGGTCTAGCACATTTTCCTAATCTCAGGTAAAAATCAGGTCAAGACAATTTGACTGTTGTCTTTCTCTCGTCCGTGTTTCATAGGTGACGTACTGACAGAGAAGTTTGTCTGTTGCCCACTGTAGTAGTTTGTGGTTTAAGATATCCGGCATTCCCTGCGCAGTCCGTGTTTTGCAGTCAATACGAGGAGCGTTAAAATCCTCAACAATGAGGACCTCTTTCTATTCACTGGCTTTGAAGAGTTCCGTTATGAGAATGAGATCCTGACGGGAAGTCTGATAAGGCGAACGGTACACAACCGATATAGTTATTGGCCTGGAATACTTAGCAGATATAGTAATGCTTAAGACTTCCACCTCGCGTTTTTGAATATGTATTTCAGCCATAGCGGTCAGCTTGCGAGTGGCATAAACTATGACTCCTCCTCCTCCTCAAATCGGTCTATCTATCCTGAAGTGCTTATATCCTCTAAGTGATATTTCGGAATCAGTAATGTCTGCAGTAAGCCACGTTTCAGTTAAAGAAATAACGTCTTGTTTTATTTCCTCCACTACGTGTCTAAGTTCGTCCAGCTTGTTGAGCAAGCTTTGTACATTTGCGGAGAGGAATTTCAATGGTAGATTTTTTGGGGAGACACAGCCTTCACCACAGTTCAATAACTAACTGCATCGCAGTGAAACGTGGCCCGCAACCTACATCGTTTGACATTCGGCCTAAACTATGTACCTCGACTTTGTTCTCGAACTACGGCTGCGAACCGTCCCCACATGACAACAAACGAAGAAAACGTATCGTTTCTTTAAAATATCAATCTGAGGGTTAAACAGCCACAGCTTCATGCCGAGCTTTTGGTTGAAGTTTCATTACTAGTTTTACTAGTTTTTTGCATTCAGAACAGTTTCCAAGAATTCTGGGCGCCGACACGGTAGAATCTGTTTTCCTGTTCGACGGAGTGCGCGGCATCTGAACTCGATCCCAGGTGTTACCTTGAGGGATACGGCACCGTCTCTGCAGCCTGCACCCGGTGACTTCTTCGGCAGACAGTGAGCGACCGTACACGGATGCTTTCTTGCCTGAGGCAGAATCCCGGTTCCTAGCAAAAACAGAGACTGCATACAGACTGCAATTGTGTTAGCCCTTCCCTGATCTGAATTGCTATCATCCTTACAGGCGGCAGTTTTTTCTCCTGAATAACATGAAAATAGGAAAAACACTTATAATGATACATATTCAGGAGTTTTTTTCACTGCCAGCCTCTACCCACTGAATATTTCACCTGACAATGCCTGTAAACCGGTATTAAATACAACTATTATTATTATTATTGGAAGCCTACAAAATTGAAGAGATTGGTTGCTATAATTTACCTGTATAATCATTTTAAACATAAAAAAGGACAGAGGTTTTTTGGCGCTGCTAAAAACGTTCACGATGAAAAGGAATTTCGTTACTTTTCGGTTACGACGTAAGAAGTGGGCGAAAGTCCAGTAGTTGGGAACCTGGGATGTGCTACTAAGCACACAGGGGCTCAACGAGAGAAGATTCGTGTTTGTGCTACGGCCCGAGTGACGTGATTACGATGCAGCTCTCCTTCTACTGCAAGATGTTAAAGAACGCACCACAACCCGCACGTCTGCAAAATAAATGTAAGGCGACCAGTGTCTAGACCGTACTTTCATGTTTATATCAGCAAACCCACATATTAACGGCTGTATAGCAAGAACCTCTCTGCATTAGAGTTGCCAGCTGGAACCTTTGTGTGAATTCACTGCCTTGAAATGATAACCAGATTCACATATACAATCAGTAAGCAATGTACATCTGCCGCTTTCCTAAAACGCTCGATTGCGTCTTCTAATTCAACAAAAGACATGAAAATATGCCCATTAAGAAATCTTCAGAACGCTCCAACACAGGCTCACCCGCCGCCGTAGCCGCCGCCATAGCCGCCGCCATAGTCAGTGGCTGAAATGATCGAGGACCCGGACAACACTGCCATCAATAATTAAATAAGTCATAATACACCAATGAACAACAACTACAACGACCAATAGAAAACGTTGCAGGAATTTACGACCCTATAAAATTATCCGCGATCTGGGCGTCCTGCTTATCGCTTTTAGAAACGTTTCTGTCTTTCGTGCGGTTGTTCACTCTAACCTACTGTTTTTTGTGGAGTACGGTAGTCGTCTTCTCAATTCCACATGTCTTTGCGTGGTTGGCGGGTGCTGCATACAAAACAGCAGTCAACGGTCCCAAACGGTTGTTATTCAAATGACGCCTACAGTGTTGTCCTGGAGCATCGTTCCAAAAATGAAGTTCTCCTTTTTCAGCAGGGCGTCATTACTGAATTGTCATCAGTGGAATTTGATCTAATCAGAGCAAAATTTTCTGTCCTCCTTGACTGTTACGGCTGCCTTGGGGTATATGAATCACACTCAAAAAATAATCCGAATGATTATTTGTTGCATCTAGTCTTGGTCACGGGATGTTGTCCGGTGGGGAAGTTGCCAACCTACGAAGTCTTTCAGTTATCTGCAGTAACGTTTGCGTGTCTGAACTTCGAGGCCACAGATATCGACGCTGTTAGTGATGTGAGTTTTTCGAATGTGAGCTTCTGTGATCTAGTTGTCCTTCTAGTCTTCTGTCATCAAGTCAGCGCTTTGATTATTTTTATACCCTATTCATATTGGTAGTTAGTGCAGAATTCTACATGGAGCGTAGGACAATGACTGAGTATCTAGAAAATGTCATTGGTAGCCTAAGCAGTGCATGTAGGGGAAACGGTCAGGAGATTGACCAGCTGTATGTTACGTCCGAATTCCAGATAATCTTTATTCTCATTAACTTGTAAGTGAATATAAAGAGCGTGCTCTTGCTATCAGTTTATGGACGTTTTCGGGTAGTCAAGTGAATGAAAATTCAGAAAACACAATAAATTACTGTCAATACTCAAATTCTCCAAAACTGGAATTTTAGTTTTCATTATGACCTATAAAAAAAGCTTTGTTTGATTTTAAGTTGTTACATCCTGGGCTGTAGTCTCTTTTGTACTATTAATAAAACTATATCTGTCGGTCATTCATACATAGCACAGAAAGCCCATATTGTTTGATGGCCGACATTCCAGGCAAAATCATTAACGTGGAGAAATTCCTCCACTGGATAATAGTTGAAAATTATACATGCGTATGTGAGGAATGTGAACCGCCTTAAACATCCCAAGTTATTCTGAGCCTAACTTTCACTTTATTTTCTCTTCGTCCATGCTGCGTTCGAGCTGATTTTACTCAATGAGTGTTATCGATAACAACAGGAAAATCGAAATGACCACTTTTGACTTATTAGCTGACGAGAATTTTATTCAAACGAAATTGGTGCACATAGATTCATCCTGTCAAAAGGCTAGTTTAGGGTGGTGGAGTTTTGTCGAAGTGCAGTTCCCAATTTATTCCGCGATACTCAACTGACTGGTTCGAACCTCTGCTGTACAGCGCGTGGTGTGGTTTATATCTGGTAAATAAACCAGACGTGTACATAATAATTCCCCCATCTTTGCCCATATAACGTCAATTTTCGATCACTGCTCGTTTTACACTGCGTGGACTGTAGACGCTCATCCCCAAGACAAGTAAATTGCCTATTTACTGTTCTGCAATCAAAACATTGCATGATCAAGTTAAGCTCCGCTTTTTTATAACGTAGCTGAATGTTATTTATGGCCTCAGTTCACTTTTTATCAAACCATCAGAAAAAGCAAAACCGATTATGTTTAATTTAAGATAAGGCACTCTTTTTTCTCAATCTATATTTCGTTTGAGCTTTTTAATAAATTAAAAGTACACACGATGACATAGCGTGAAGTGTGTTGTCTTGTTCAAGGTCCATGTTGGTTAGGATTAAGTGACCACTGTAGGAGAGAGCATGAGTGTTGGATAATGAATCTTATTTGCCCAGTTTCAGATTTGCATGCGAACCAACCATACCGGGTGCATGAAAGTTGCAATACTTGTGGGATGCAGTTGTTATGCAACCACTTACTCAATGACCTTATCAGCGAGCCGAATTACCTAGTACTTATTCCTTCAGTAACCGACTTTGATGATAAAATTGTGACAATCAACGTCTCATTTGTAGACTTTCTCCAATTAAGACCGCCTGCAATACACACAGGAGCTGTTAATTTTGAAGGCCATGTAGTTGCACGACTGCAGCCTATTGATACTTTAACCCTTTATGCGGTCACTACCCTTCTCGGTTGCCATCTTGGAGCGTGAATCCGAAACGTCAGCCGACTGGAATTGTTTTTCCAGGGATCGGGTCTTCTCTTCAACTGTTTCTGGGATATCGCCTTTTCGCTTGCACGTTTCTACTGAAAACCCCGCATAAATCCACCGGCGCAGCAAGTGTCCATGGTCCTTGGCTAGCCCTATGTTGATAGACTTAACTACTGCGCAGCAGAGCAAATGATGGAGAATGGAAACGGTTCATTTTATACTTTGAAACAGTGTCACTTGGTGCCGGTGGGGACCATTTTTCTCTTTGCAAATTCCATTCGTCTACTTCATGCCATCGTCTAGTGGTTTGTCGTTTTATACTCAAGTCACAACAGATCATTTAAGCCTCGGTTAACGGCCAACAGCCGCCAAAAGTTATGGTAGTAAGCTGTCTAGGCGATTGCAAACAACTGGTTCGCTTTATGAAGGTATCTCCTGGCGCATTTTATTTCCGATGTAGTGGTTCCCATTTCACGGCCAAATATTCTTTAAGGGCACGTACACATATCCTTATTGTGTAAATTTAGGGTGTTCTATCTGCATGAATAAATCGATGTTAAGTTATTGACGTATGATTTGCATTTCGTTTTCAGGCAAATGCTTTGTTTGTATGCAAGAGGTTGCTCGCAGTCGCACTCTCATTAAGAGGCAAGGTTTTCTCAGCGAATCTCTAACGTGCGTTTGAAGATGTTTAAAATAATCGTACTGCAGTCTACCGAATATACTGGGTAAAATATTGAGATCGGGTTAACATGACTTCATTGATAAATAAGCGCATGTGTTAAGATACGAAACCCGTAAATTTTTGCTGGGTGCTTCCGTCTGCAGTACAATTTTTGAAATGTTAGCTTCTGCTGAGCTCCTGTCTCAGGCTTCCACAATTCGACCAATAACAAGATCGAGAAGTAAAGGTTTTCATACTTAGTTTGAAGACGACCAATAAATAGCTAGTTCAATGATTTACTGTTTTCTTATAAGTTCTGCTGCCCCAGTGTCCTTTTATCTCTCAATTTTTGGAAGCCGGTATGGTTGCTATGTCTATAAACAGTAATTCTACCTGACGTATGTACTTCTGATATTCTCACACAGTTTCGTTTCTTGGTTTTTTTGCTGCGGCAGACTCCTATGACGACCACTGACAGACGCTAATACATGCCCGTGTAGTTTAATTAGGTTAAATTTTGTGAGCGTTTCATTTCAAATAAACTAACTGGAACAATGAAAACATATGCCTTTTTCTTGAACTCCTTCGTTTCAGGTGCGCAAACTGCTCTCGGCGGGTACATTCTTTTTTGCGCGTGAAACGTCATCTGGCATGCCCTTTGATCTGACTCTTAGCATACAAAACTACCACCTATCGGTAAATAACACTGAGGTTGTCCGGGCCTGGGGAAAGTCGGATTTTCGCTTCCTATGGAACAAGGGCCTGATGGCTGCCATCTCTCGCGTTGGCATTTGTCCAACAAAGTGGCTAACCCCGCTCATCTGTGGGCAGTTTGACGTTAAGACTGTTTACTCAGGAAGCAACCAGTCGCGTGTGGGTCTTGTATCTCGCATATCAACCGAGCATCCTGGTACACGTTTCAATGTGCGTGGAGTCAATGATGATGGAGATGTTGCCAACTTTGTTGAAACCGAACAGGTATGTAGGTCCTTCTCGCTTTCCGTTCATTTCGGTGACGAATGTATGTGTTTTTTGCTTATTTTGTGTTCGATTTTCCCACGAATGTCCTCAAATAGGGGTCTTGGCATCAGAGTATTTTACTAAATTTATTTTTCATTCATTGAAACGAACTATACTCTGTGGCATGCGCTTCTGGTGTGCCTATGAAACGCTCTGTATGTTGTGCTTTGCGCACGTCGGCCTATGCAACTTGGGGAGTTAGCAACTAATGAAATAACTCAGCCCTTTTCAGGGCTTAGTCTTAGGGTAGCCTAAGTCATTCATGTGGTTTTCAATTCACTGGCCTTAAAACTGGACCTCCTCATAAAAGAGTGGTTTGTATGATGTTAAGCATCAGCGTGTGCCTTGTAAGTGCAGACGCGGACTCAGCTTCTTCACCCGCTGCGACTACGCCCATCGTCACTCATCTTGATCCTGCGCCGCCACATAGGAGGAAAACATTTTGATAGCTGGAGCGCAAGTCTGTTAAAAGTAGAACCAAATTCACCCTGAATTCACTGTTGCGTGCCCTTCATGACAGCGATGTTCCCCATTGAGGGGCTGTCTCGAGGAGTTGACGCCATTGGAAATGTGTTGGCATGGCAAGCATCCATCTTTATCGATCGTAAGACGGAAGACGGACTTTTTTGCCAAGGAGCCCCTGTCTAAATTCTAGTTTGTTCTGACTCAAGACTTTTACAACCCTTACAGGACTTGAAGCAATGAGCCGTTATCTACACAGTACCAAAGGTATTCAACTTAGTACGCTGATCATTGTTGGGTTCTCATTTTAAGGTCGAAACATGTATACCAAAAATGTATGCAGTTTATCCGTTTTTAATTATCTTCTCTTTGTTACACCGTCTATACTGCGAAATACGCTGCGGCGTTGGCTGTAGGCCGAGGTACCAGCGTGTTTGACACTGCATGCACATAGGTGCGTAATTCCAATGTTCGAGATCTCTTTTGCCGTATTCGGGAGTTTGACTTTTATCGTGCCCTGATCGGCCTCGATAAAGATTGTCTGTAGCTTTTGGCCATAGTGGAACTTCGGTTCAGCTGTGCCGCTGGCACACTGGTTAGACCGGCTTTGTAGCCAACCGGCAGTATGTATGTGTACCTATGTATTTTTCCAGTCACTTGTGTTCCTAGAAGATACGGTTGGCTGAAGGGTACATTAAACAAGGTGACATAGATGCATTCTCCATTTTTTTAAATGTTTGTCGACCTAACTTTGTCATGCATGTCTCGTCCGCAAGGCTTACTCTCTGCCTCAATGTGGAGAAATGATAGTTTCATCTCAAGCCTTCTATTTTCCACTATCTTCAACGAGAAACCTCTAAGGAAGCTGCTGAAGATGTTCTCTATGTGCGAGCTAGGTTATAGTGCGAAACTTTCCCTAAAACAGGCCACGCGTCAGATGCGCCAGACCAGTCAGGGAGCCAATTAAGTGCATGACTGACGTTACTGGGATGCGCACCCATAATAAAATCCAGGACTGGGACGCGTGTTGTGGCACCACGGCCTCACGTTTTGCCCGCCACCTGCGCCCGCTCCCGTCTCTGGTGTTCTTGACTTAAGTTATGATACGGGGTTCACTTGGGTGAAGAAGGAGAGTGTGGTAGATGCTGTGCAAGTCTATTATCGCTGTAAGTTAATTCATACGCCAGTCACCGTCCCTGCGCCTACCCTAATATAGGGCACACTGGACATCGTTGGAGACGGCGGTCAAACTGTCGATAGTGGAAGAGAGCGATAGCTTCCTGGCAACATCGTGTTCATTTCCAGTGACAAGAACGATCCGAGACAGCCACACAAAGGGATCGGCGCAGTGATTTGCGAACATCTAGCAGCACGCAGAAGCCATCTTTTAAGTCGCCGGTCCCACTTACCCACACTCAGATCGGAATCTCGGTTTTAAAGTAAAAAAATCGTAAGAGTTGGGTTATGCTACTGACTGGTGTAAAAAACAGTATTAATTTCTCTGCGATGCTGTACTCGGTGAATATTAGGGATATTTTTAGTCGTCTGTGTATACCGAATAAAAATGACTGCTGCTACCTGCGTAGAGCGTATTTTTTTCTATGGCTCTGGATCTTTAAATAAATTCATTTCTGCTTCGCAGAAAAAAGGCGAAACAATTCACGTGTTCATATGTTTCTGTCGTAGGTTACTGCAATTTCTTAACGTTTTTAATTGACGAAGGGAAATTTTAAGAGTTACCATTTTTCTACTTCGTGGATCTTTTGTATCGCAACTTTTCATTCCATTTTTTTTCGGAAGATTATCAAATGGCGTGCTGTGTGTTTCTCCCAAGACACATCCATGTCTCTTCGTGTTCCTATAGAGAAACGTTTTGTGGGCTCATAAAATAGTCCACCGATTGTGACTTGCAGTGTATAATTCGCAAGTAAAATTAATCTCGCGCTTATTATATTACAAGAAAAATCATGCGGGTATCTGAAAACGCCACACAACTGTATTTTTTCACCCGAAAACTCAGTTATTTATATTTCTAACTAATGTTTTATACCGGATAGCATACATCTAAATTTCCTTCAATATTTTCTGAGTTTCCTTGTGTACCATATGTGAAAGTTTATTATTCCCAGTAAAGATCCGAAGCACTAGTTTTTTTTCCAGCTTTCGCCTTCTGTTCTTCACACTCACACGCACGCAAACCAACTCGACGAATGTCACGCGCATACATCCTTTACCCAATCTCACGTTGCAATAGCGACCAACTCACTTCGTGCGCCTGCCAGCTACTTTACCCCATTTTTTTGCAGGGAAGCAGCCGGAGGGACAAAATCTAACGACTCGCTCAAATTGAGCACTAACCAATAGGTAGTTTCCTTCGTCGCTCAAGCGGAAAATACTACACGAATACTTCGCAGGTGGACGCTATGAATCAATAATTCTCTCCCTGCCTGAGATACCGAGGTTGAGTTCGCGGCTGCTCACACGAAGTGAGGGGCATAGGAGTCCCCAAACTACAAAGGCGCCCACTGGATTTATTTATCCGCCATTTTTTCATTGTATGTCTGCAATAATGCCTGATAAAGCCATCCTCCACGATATCGGGATTGTATCTCCACGCGTGGACATCTGCCGCAGCGGATCTGCAGAACTTGATCCACTTTATTCTCCAGTTGCGGAGAACATGTACATGTTTTGACGAACTGTTTAACCTGGGTTTTTAAAGGATCTCCTTCAAGTCTCCAACTGGACAGCAATGCCAGCTCAATGACAGCGAAGGATTTAGAGCGTACGCAGCCGTCTTTCTACGATATTCTCTCATATCCTCATTATGTTTTCGCAGCGAATGCGGAATTTCTCATTAAACAAGACGTGAGTGTACTTCGATCAAGGGTGGTCCTCAGGCGGCGCCGTTCAATCTTATGCAGTTTTTGCTAGCCCAGCATTCACAAACGTATTGGAGAACTAGTCGGACGGGTGTCCGATGTAAGCGGAACTTTCCGGCGATCGGGATATCGCATCAGTTCTGTAGGATACTTTATAACGTTTGCGAAAATCCCGTGAGCAGCCTCTTTTCGGGTGACGATGTTGTCCTTACTCTGCCCATTTGGCCACAACTGCTCCTGATCTGTTTGAAACTGTCCATTTCTTCGAGTTGTCAGCCATAAATCCCGACGTTTGCCTTCTGTTCATGGATGAAACTTAGAAACGCTTCAGATTTCCCAGCGTTTATGGATAAACCGACTCATTTAGTGACCACATTCACCCGCGGCATTATAAACTGAAGGTTATCAGGGTTTAGCGCGGTAGGGCAGTATCTCCAGCCTAATCGAGATCGGTCAGCCGTTACGTGCTTGTAACCTTTGCACCGTCATGTCTGTGCAGGGTTCTTGCAAGAATCCCTTCAATGGCGTACTTGGCAGGATTGACGACAGAATACCACATTCTCAACCACCAACCGGAATATCAGACCACTGGAGTGTAATGTTGTGAACCGGAACTCGCTCAGTGCTAAAACGATAGCAGACCTGATTAGTAGATCTTATTTTTGCTGACGTACCATCTAGCTCCCCTATCCGCCACAACGTTTCGTGTCTAATAGCATTGACCGTTGCAGCAAAGCCGACAACACTGTGAACCGTCGGATCCTGGTAGGTCCGATGGATTTAATAAATGAGCCGCATTGTGCATAGCTTGTCGCTTCATCTGAGTTCAAATTATTTGGATCTCGTCCTAAAGTCACGAGGGCAGAAATCGTCCGAGAGTGACAAAGACAAAGATCGTTGCCTCACCGCCGGTAAGGCCTATACCGTAGTAGTTTTTGCACTCTATCTTATCTTCCTTCTTTAGGATAGTTACAAGGATGGACGAGACACAGTCACCAAGAACGACCTCGTCTCACAGCGGTTAATCACTCACACTAAGGCGGAACGCCATCGTTAACACAAAACGTATGGACTACAGCGGAATTACCATCCTCTCCTGGCATCTGGTTGCTGCGCTGTCTCAATCTTATACGGACTGGAAAGGCGGGTCACTCGACACTGCATAGATTGAACTGTTGCAGTGGCGAGTGCCGGCAGTGATGGATTGGTAATCGAAATTAAAATGCGCTGGAAGCGCTCACGCGAGCACTCGATTTTGTCAGCTGCAAAGCCGCTGCCGCTCGAATGGCGAACACTTATTCAGTACAGATGGTCCACCACTAATTTGGCGGATAATTTGATAATTTTCGACCGTCATCGATGTTTGAGGCCTGCTCCTTTGATGTTGCCACTTCAACCCAATAGTTTTCGCAGTCATCTTCAGCCAACTTTGTCGTCTTTTTCTGGATTATGCGGAATGAACCACAATCGCACGAACTATCTGTAGCTTTCAAGACAGAGAACTGTAAAATCCTTGGTCTTATCCATTCACCACGATGCCGAAAACACTCGCAGCCTCTGCACCGTCCAAGGACGCCAATGATGACCGTTTGCTATTGACTTCTCTGTCGAGTGCAAGTATTAGGCTAGATTGGATTTCGGTGCTCATATTTGTCTTAGTTTTGCGACATAAATCTGTCGTGAATGTGACAATTTAGACGAGAATGCGAGATGAGCTTTCAGTTGTGCACGAACAAGAACGTGGTGTGACCTATAGCCGTTTCCATTTTCGTCACGTTTTATTGATCTACCGTCATAAATCTTCGGCCGCTTTTGAATGTAGCCACTCCAACTGACCATACGACTATCATTTTGTTTAACCAGGCCAGTAGACGTTTGCGGCTGTACTGGAAGCACGTGTTAGTGACTACCAGTGGATTGTGGCCGAACAATTTAAACACTCACCATTGCCGCATCTAGAACTCAACCCAACGCGGCTGATTAGGTGACCTATTTGCGGTCTCTTGACCCAATCTAGCATTCTAGCCTTGGGCAACAGTCTTTCGGTTTTGGCTAGAAAGTTTTTTTCCATCGATTCTTGCAGCTGCGAGTGGGAGGTTTCTTTGTTTTGCTCGTCGGTATGTGCTGTTGGTTCGAGATATTAATAAAGTGCCCCTTCATTCGTTCACTTGCGCTTAGGGAAGCAGCTTGTTGCAAAAGGACAATCGTTACACTGTTTTTATCGGCACGGTATTTACGTCACTAATGTAGCTTAATGTATCAATTTGTATCCCCGAAGGAGGCCTCTTGATGGTCATAAAACTTGTTGCAGACTTCGGCTTTGCCGGTTTGTCAAACGTTACCACAGTCAGGCATTTGTAACACTGAGAGATTCCTTCCTTTTCACACCATAACTTTTGACGAGACATAAAGACCTACTAAATGCACATGCACTGTCAATTTTTAGTGCTTTCTCTCTGGGGCGTGTTATGGTGTTTTCCAGGTTGAAAAGTGTCCGCTGCTTATTTTGTAGTTTTTTTTGTTGAGGCAGATTTGCTCAAGCTCCGTGAATGATCCTCTGTTCAACCCCCTTATGCTACTGGATTACATTCCAGGTTCACCAGTATTGAAACTCACCTAAGTAATTTCGTCTGCCTGAAAGTATATTTGAAGATGGGACCCATGCCTCGTGGGTTACAATGCATACTGATAGGAGTAGGTGGACCTAAACTATAGCACTCAGTTGTGGATAAAAGCATATGATTAGGGTAACAGCGTCTGTGCCGCATATCTAATTTAAGTTGGGCCATGAGGTGACGTTCGCCAGAGTTTCCTGATCGCGGGGTGGAACATGGGTGACTTCAGTTTCTCCCCTGATACCGCGGGTCTGGGGGTGGGTTATGCTTGACTGAGGACAGCATGAAAATCAAAAATGGCCATGTCATTTTTACAAAATGTTAACTTGCCGACTCTTCATCACCATCTCCGATGGCCATGGTAACAAAAAACGGGTCCGATTACCAGGACTGTTTGGTCTGTAGTTGGGTATGGTTGACTGAGGATGTCAAGTAAGCCATAAATCATCGCTTCTCACCCCTTTATTCTTGTGAGTAGCTTTTGTCGATTAAGGTTGCGCCGTTCCACTGACAATAAAGTCTTATTGAGTGGGTCACATGAACTGAGGGAGGGAGTTGTGGGCATTTGCCGAATTGCAAGGAAGCTGAAGCCGCGATCAGTGGAACCATACCTTTATAAGCCTGAGCTTTCGGACTCCTATAACAGCCTATTGTCAGAGCCTATGAGAGTGAAACAAATGTGCAGTTTGGTAATCGAAAACGGGACAGTGGATAATGTCCGCGATCGGGCTTGTTCCACACCGTCTACTTAACAGTGGTCTCACGGCATGCGTTCGGCACTGTATACTGGTGGTCTAAAAGTCAAACTGCATCGTGTTGAACTTCTGGTCAATAGGTCGCGGGTTTGAGCCTCGGCTGGTGCACCATGGGTGGGGGTTGGGTATAACTGGCTGATGACGGTTAATGAGCCAGAAATGGTCATTCCAATCTCACTTGTCTTTTTCGGCATTGTTAATCCGAGAGCTATTTCGTGGCTGATAATAATTTTGCTATCTGCTTACCATTTTATGCTTGCATCATGTCCTCTTTAGGCGTTTCGCTTGCACTTCGTGCACCTACGACTGAAATTCTTGCTTTTCGCCGCAACCTTGCCTTTTGCTACATGTGGACCTGGATGCTATTAGGTCTAGGGGCGACCACACGCTAAATTCTGCAGTCGTTCATCCGCTTGATTGAGAAACACTAAAGATGCATTAGGACATAGACGACGAAATTGTTGCGGGGAGTCAAGCGATGTAGAAGTGGGCAGTAACTAGTACTCGAACCAGATGGTGGCAGAAACGCTGAAGCCCTACCTGATGGCTAAACCATTTCCGCTGAGACTACTTCAAGTCTTTTTGACACCAGCAGTTCCTACCAAACTATAATGTTACGGGTTTTTTATATTAATGACAGAGATTATGCTGCCCTACAACCCCTCCCAAATTTTGTCCTCCTGCGTCTCACGGTGGTACCTCGCCTGATCTCACCACTCCCCTTCCCCTCCATTTCCCTTCAGTTTGTCTACTGGGACAATCAAGTGGCCAGTCACGTGCAGTTGCGTGGCACCGTGC
The DNA here is from genome assembly GCA_017591395.1 of Schistocephalus solidus. NCBI lineage: Eukaryota > Metazoa > Platyhelminthes > Cestoda > Diphyllobothriidea > Diphyllobothriidae > Schistocephalus > Schistocephalus solidus. The sequence goes on from WEDG01001271.1 coordinate 20,276, forward strand.
CACTTTTTTGGGAGCAACCCGGCATTCAAGTCGGCTCGCACAAGATAAAACTCTCGCGCCTTCCCAATACTTCCCTGCAGGCCTTCCAACGACACTTTGCCGATATTCTTTCGCGTTACGGTGAGACGGTTATCATCAACCTAATGGGCTCTAAGGAGGGCGAGGCCTTGCTGAGTGCGGCTTATAAAGAACACCTCCAAATGTCCGACTATGCGGTGGGTGATTGCTCTGTATCACGTTTATTGTTTCTTTCCACGCGTCTGTCGTCCGGGCTTGATCTGATGACTCTTTTTTCTTCCCTCCCGGCTCCCATTTTCTATTTGCTTTATAGAATTCGATCGCCTACCACCATTTTGACTACCATGCCAAAGTGACCTCGCAGAATTTTGAAAACCTCCAGGCTTTTCTGGTCAAGATGTCACCCCAACTGCACGCATGGGACTTTTTCCACATGGATGGCTCTGAAGTGAAACGTTTACAAAAGGGTGTGGTAAGTCGCCTCTTCCGTCTTTATAACACTCTCCTTCTTCCAGGCCTTTTTGTCATTCAACTTGGTATTCTGTCATAAATTCAGACTAGGCAGTAGAACGCCATCTCCATATGATTTTTGATCTGTTTTGAGAAATTGATCCTGTCAGCCATCATGCGCCCAATCAGAGCGCGCAGACTTTATCCCCCTTCCCCTTCGTTGAATAATCCACTTACGCCATGACTGGCGAGCAGTAGCTGCATAGAGAGCGGCTTTTTTTGGGAGGAAATGTGGTACGTAGATTTGAAGGTTGGCGTCTGTGAATCCCCCGACACACCACTTAAGCTTTTTTGGGCTTGTGCAAACACGAATGCACTTATGCAGTCATAAAATACAGCACATCAGTACAAAAATATGCTCAGGGGTGGCTAGTCGCTCGATCGGGACTTACAGTCGTTCCGAACGTACACCTGCACGAGTCAAGTATTTATGGTGATCTTACCTAGCTCTAAGCTCTCTTCTGTGACTGCAGGAACTTGTGCTGAGCTCGGTGGTCATGCACCACTCGACTGGTGAACTAAAACCATTGAGGCTGACTAGTGTCTCTCCAAGGTCGGTACGTGTACGCGACGAAGCCTTATTGACTTCTATCGGTTGTCGATTGCTTATCGCTATGCCACTGTTTGCGTGGACTTTAGACCGGAGTTTTAGGGCAGAATGGAAAGTCTAAATTCCGTCTGGTAAACTTCACACACATCTTCCTCCGAATACTTCCGATCTCAGCCGGCGGTGTGTGAGCCTGTGGCTCCGTTTGACTCAATAACCCACTGAACATGGATTCCAGCGCAAGATTTTCCTAGTCCGTGTTTAGTTATGACTGGCTTGCATCTACCAGTAGCATCGAAATGGCTATGCCGGTATCCTTGTTCCTTGTCGGTAACGCTTCTCGATTTCTATCTCTTTTTCCTATGCCACCACCTGCGAGGGCTTTCGTCCGTCATGCAATAAGGCTAGGTATGAGAACGCCACTCCCTTCTGCATCTCGATCTTTCGTATGAAATCGATTTTCTCAGCTAAATTTGTTCTAGAGAAGTCCAATCAGGGCGCGCCGAGCTTATCAGCCCCCCATTCAACTCCATGCTCTGGTTCCTGGACATAAATTGCGTGAAGAGCGGCTCGGTGGGGGAGGGACGGGAGAGGTACTTTCTGGTGGTACACTTGAAGGTGGGAGGACCTTGTTTCATGCAAATCTACACTGCGACCACACGTAGATACTGCTTTCTAATTGAAAGCCCTTTCAAGGACCTCATTCAATACTTCCTGGCTTTTGCTTTTCAGTATATAACCCATCAGTTGCCCGATTATGGATGCAGCACCATTAGCTTGCGCGTAACTTCGTTTATGGTGAGGCGGACTGCTCAGCATCCACCGCACTCTCTCTCTCTCTCTCTCTCTCGCCTCCCCCTCCCACCAGACTTCGATATCAAGACAGTATCAAGGCGACCGAACGTGAGCTCGCGTTTTTGGTTTACAAAGACAAACAGTCCGTCTACAAGCGCCGTACGTGACCTTGTCCCCACTTCATTGGACAGTCTGCATTCACTCACATAATGTGTCAGTCTCATAAGGCCACAGTAAGGCGTAGCTATTACAGCCGGACTCTCAGTCCTCCAGTCTCGCCAAATCATTAACAATGAGGAGCCAGTTATCACGTCACTTAGCAGCCATCAAAACTACGACAAATGGCGTGTCAGATTTACTGTCGTAAGGAATGCTCTGAACTTGTCATGGGGAAAGATTTCCTAGTGTCAGTTTCATTCTATCTTTCCTTTCCCATGCATCAGTCGACTGCCCGAGCCTGTCAATCAGTCTATGATGGGATTGGCTGCAGTTGCTAATGCAGTGTGAAGGCCTGCCTCTAATTTGCGCCGTAACACTCATGTACGGCAGTAGTTATGAGTTCGCGCTGACTCAGCGCAACCCAATAAACGCGTTCGGTGAGCCAGTCTGGTTCGCGTTTTAGTCCAGCCCATATATAGCACAGCTGGTTGGGGGTTGCAGGTACGTTTCCACACGTATTATAACATGCCAATCCTCTAAGCTTTCGAGTAATTTAAGCCTAGCAGAATCGAAATGCTACACCAGTTACTCATGGGGCACCTGAAAGACGGGAGATTACTGTGAACTCAAATGCCACACCCACCCCAGTTCAGGTCGTAGCGACCTTGTCTTGCCGGTTGAGCACTATTGGTGTGGTGATCCTTGGGAAGGTTTCCTTATGCGCGCAGTTCACTGCTTTCCTCTTCACCTAGCGGGGGTCTTTGTCGATTACGGCGAACTATTTACCCATAAAGAAAAACCCATATGATTGTGTCGCATTAACCGTGGTTTTCTCATTCTCCAAGCCATATTATCAATCCCTTCGTGGGTTGTGATTGTATAAATTGGAATAAATGTCACGTGTACTTAATTGTACTTGTTACGGCTACGATCATGCCTGATCTGGCCGGCCTCGATGATACTATACTTTCTACCCAAAATAATTGTAATCGGACATTTTTCATGAGGTTTCGTGGGGATTTTCAATACAGGCGGTTCTCCAACAGCCGCTCGGATTGTTTTTTCGAGGTTGCCTCCTCTAGCGCCTTGGCTCAAGAACCTAACCGCAAGGCAGCAATGACAAGCAAACTTATTTAATGGCGGTTCACGATCGCCATGTCACTGTGCCGTCATCGGGATTTGCGGAATTTTATAAGGCAGCCGGCGTGCCAGACTTCAGCCCTCCGCACCCCGGTAACTCTGTCGCTGCTGGTCCGCGATGGCTTATTCTTCGGACCCGAGAGTCTGCTTATTTCACAGCTAACCTTCCCTGAAGGCCGTTCCACTACCCCTCACCTGTTGACGTGCTGGGTAGCCAGCAGCTAGGCTAACGGTGTGCACCAAATTCAATGAGTTTGGCTGCTTTCCATGTGTACTGCATGTTTGTCGGGTACGATTAGCATTATTCCCAAGCTAGCTTTAACCTTTTTGAATAACTCTTGCATTTACCCTTTTCATTGTTGTCCTGAATTCAGGCTATGCATATACAGTGGGCTTCAGTTACTCGGTGCAAATTCAGCAAAAACTTCAGACTGATCAGCCGGTTGGCCCAATTTTCCGAAATTACAGTAGTCGAGCGTTATCTCAGGTTTCCCTCGACGTTCGAGTCCTTGTGTTCTTGTTTCTTTTCCTGGGATATTCCCATATTTCCTTAAAACAATGCCCGCCCTCTCGCAGTTTTTCTTGCAGTCGTGCTGCAGGTGTAATTATAGATGTTGGTGCGCCCTTACAGCTGGTGATTTCTTATGTCCGTCTCCTAGGACCGCGTTGATGGCTATTGCTACGTAATTCCTCGAACTATTGCTTTCGGCCCATCGAGGTGGGCTGACAGTAGCTTGTACCAATCAGCGAACTATCAGTAGGCGTCAAAGTTTCTGCACCGGCTTCGTTCTCCAGAACCCGGCGACGTACATTCCAGTGCCCCTTGTCCAAACCGGATAACTCGTGGCCGCCGCCGCTGTCGTTGCCTCACTGAAATTGCCCTATCTCTAGGAATTTTTGCAGTCACCGGCCCCACCAGGCCAGGCGTTTGTCCCAATAAGCTGATTGAACCCGCCAAATGCACGCGAACTGTTTGTTCTTAAGTAGTTGACTTATATAAGTAGTTGCACTTAATACCGCGCAGCCTGGAGTCGGATAAACCAGCTTTGGTGCAGTGGCTACAAGTACAACCAAGTAATAAGCAGCCTGTCCACCTAACCTGTGCCCCTTTAACCGGAATCTATTGTGTTGTTTTGACGAAGTGTGAGAAACCTAAGTGTTAAATATCTCCTTACATGAACTTCGTCGTGTGAATTACTCGCACGCCGTTAGTAACGGGTGTTTCATCAAGTTTGGGTGATATTAAGCGTTACGGCGTGCACAGTTCTGCGTTTACCTACCTACCGCTTTTGCTTAGCTATGTCGCAGTGTTTTAGGGTATCTTCCTTGCTCCATTTCTGATTGGCGGCTTTTTGTTTTGCGGGTTAAGGTTTTTGGTCTGCTGGGGGAAAAAGTCCATCGACCGCACTGACCACACGCGGCTGAGTTATGACCTAGCCTCTCTGTGGGCGTAAGTAACCTTGATTTGACATTGCTGTCGGCGGGCGGAGTAGATTGCTTCAATTTCGCGCGAACTCCCTCCCCTTTTCGCTCCCGCCATTAACCGAATTTTCGCATTTCCACTGATCTTCGGGACGTTTGCGTGCGCTTATCCTTGCGCTGAGTGTGGTCGACTGATCTTAGTCCCACCGGAGGTCTAACTTGCAACGACTTTTCTTTCGCTCTTGCTGTCGTTTCTTTCAATTGCCTCTACCTTTGATCTCTCTCTCTCTCTCTCTCTCTCTCTCTCTCTCTCTCTCTCTCTCTCTCTCTCTCTCTCTCTCTCTCTCTCTCTCTCTCTCTCTCTCTCTCTCTCTCTCTCTCTCTCTCTCTCTCTCTCTCTCTCTCTCTCTCTCTCTCTCTCTCTCTCTCTCTCTCTCTCTCTCTCTCTCTCTCTCTCTCTCTCTCTCTCTCTCTCTCTCTCTCTCTCTCTCTCTCTCTCTCTCTCTCTCTCCTCTCTCTCTCTCTCTCTCTCTCTCTCTCTCTCTCTCTCTCTCTCTCTCTCTCTCTCTCTCTCTCTCTCTCTCTCTCTCTCTCTCTCTCTCTCTCTCTCTCTCTCTCTCTCTCTCTCTCTCTCTCTCTCTCTCTCTCTCTCTCTCTCTCTCTCTCTCTCTCTCTCTCTCTCTCTCTCTCTCTCTCTCTCTCTCTCTCTCTCTCTCTCTCTCTCTCTCTCTCTCTCTCTCTCTCTCTCTCTCTCTCTCTCTCTCTCTCTCTCTCTCTCTCTCTCAATCGGGTAGTCCACCACGCGCAGAAATACTGCCTCTTCTAAAAAAAAACTAATAACGAACTGGTCGTCAATTTCTGCCAGAACGTTAGTGCCTGTTGGTTTGTATACCTTTATTTTACGTTTTATGCGAGTTATTTTCCAGTTATCGACCTGTGACGTGCCTATCTTTTAGTAACTTATTGCATAGAAATATCTTTCAGTTAGCTTCCATTCTTGCCTGTGCCCTCCCCCTCCACTACCTGACTTAATCTGGCGCGTCAGGCACAGCCTATCTCTCTGCTTGGCACGTTTACGTCTGTCTGGTTTCGCTCGTTGCTGGGCCTGTGCAATTGCAGCTCAGTCCCCTTATCGTGCGTATATGTCCTTATCGCTAACCCCCTACGTTACGCAGTTGGCCCACGACCGACTAAAAAACTGAAAAATACTTTGCGCTAAACCGACCGACAACCTGGTGGCGATTTGAATTCCGTGAAACTAATAGCTGTATCGGCACCTGCTTTTCAGCAGTTGTCTGTAAACTGCTGGACATACGGTAGGAATTTTAGGCTCGTGTCACTGTGCAGCATACATTTCTATGGCTGGCCTATTTGCTAAACTGTATTGTTCTTGTTGTTGCTGTTGTTGTCTTTGTTATACGTTTGTGAGACTCAGGCGTTGGCAAATTGCGTTTTGTTCTGTTTGCTGCCGTGTTGCGAGACAAACTTGCAGGCACAACGAATAATTCTGGTCAATTTTTTTCAATCTCTCTCTGTCAACACGCCAGTCCTTGCTACTTTTGGAGAGTAGTAGAATAGGCAAGTACTCAAACTCTGGTTAATAAGCGAGAATTGGCCATCCCACTATACCTTGTATCTGTCGATACTATGTCAACGTAAGTACTCGTCGCTACGCGATTGCCCGAAAGGGCTTAATGCGGTGAGCGTATGTATCCCTGATAGGCGAACCTCCTTCCACAATACTGGCTTGTTTATGTGAATCTTAGAACTGATGAATAGGTCTCTTATCAGAATTGACAATATTGGCAAAACGAAAAGCTTTTAGAAGACATGTTAAAAATTTAATAACTACTAGTGGGAAGACCTTCGGGGAAGACTGGCGAAAACCATTCAGTCTAGTCTACGCAAATATAGTCCGCTACGAAGAATGTCCTTTTCTTTCCTTTTCTAACAGTGTCGCTTCTGATTTGAATATCCAAACACACGTTAGTCACCAGATGTTAGGGCTTTTCGAGCCCTGAGAGTAGCTCAGTAGGCTTATTTTGTGCTACAAATTATGGTTTTGGAACGCTTTCCTACACCTTTTCTCACTTCTGCCGAAAATGTTTTATTTTTTGATTCCTGATCTCCTAATGTGGGCTGATGATGCTTTTTCTTCTTTGGCGTGTGTGCCTTCATTGCACTTTTTACTCCATTTATGTGCTTGCAATGCATTCTGAGGGTAAACAGACAACCTTATGCTGCAGCATAGATTTGAGCTCATAAAGCTAATATAGGCCTTGGCACCTTCTATTCACCACTTGTCTGTAAACGTCTTCATAAACGAGAGCTATTTTAGACATGCGGCACTGATCAACCTTGATCTTTTTGTTAAGTAGCATTTTCGTTGCTGTTTTGCACTTTTGTGAGGTTCACGCTTCTGCAAAATTTACGTCTAGAGTTTTGTCTTGTTTGCCAGTAAGCAGACGGGGAACGCACATTAGCCAACCGAAGAATTCTGATCGTATTTACTTTATAAGTCTTTAATAAAGGTCAGTACCACAGTCGTTGGTATTTTCGGATCAGGGGAATAGGCCGGTTGTCCAGCCCTCGCTTATTTATCAAAATTTTTGAGATCCTACAGGTGCTTATTGTCAGCCGTTTGTGAGGGCATTGAAACTAATCAGGGACAAATGTTGCACGACTGAACCAGACTCCATGTGCTATCACCTCTGGGGCTTAAAGCATGGCATAAAACCAAGGGCACCTTAATTAACACCGCCCTTGTTGACATTATTTTTCCGTACTTTTTTTGTATCAGAACGGTAGGCGCCCTGGATAGGGGAGGGGACATGACTGCTAGCCTAGCTGCGTACCACCTGGTGCTTCTACAGGCAACGACTTTCGGGGTAGACTGTCTGTGAAATAAACAGACGTAGCCCATCCGATGACAATACCTTCAGACCTGACTTGGTGCCATCATAGCCGATCACATATCTATACACGGGTTACAATCCGCAACAGCATAATGCTGTCCATTCCTCGAATTGCGCTTCACTCGTTGCCGTCCGGCACAGGCACTAGGCTGTAAACGGACGTGTTGGACATACTACAACAAAATCCTCCTGCCGTGGTTTAACTGGCGTTTCTGTGCAATTGACGAATTGCAGCTCGCGTGCTGTGGCTAGACTTGCCAAGGCTCAGCGCTAAAGGGAACCGTTTCTTGTCAGAAAACAGCTGCTCTTGCTCCCCTCTCCACTCCTCCCATCTTTAATAATTTGAAAACATATATAGAGCCAAACAAGCACTGGTTAGGACTTCTCTTGTCGTACATGCGCATTCAAGCAGACATGTAACTAAATTTCGCGTCTGGATATGTTCCGCGCGAACTTTTTGACCAAGGTTCGCACTCGCAAACATTCTCTGAACTACCAGCTCACAGTAGTAGTCGTACTAGTGGTAGTAGTATTATTAGTAGTAGTGGTAGTAGTACTAACAGTATTAGTAGTAGTAGTAGTAGCAGTGGCATTAGTGGTAATATTAGTAGTGGTAGTGTTAATAATGGTAGTAGTGTTAGCGCTAGTAGTAGTAGCAGTAGTATTAGTAGTAGTGGCAGTGTTAGTAGTAGTAGTATTAGTGGTAGTAATAAGAATAATAGTCGTAGTCTTAGTAGTAGTATTAGCAGTAGTGGTATTAGTAGTAGTATACCATGGATGAGACTTTTATGTAAGGATCTAGCAGCAGTTTATAATAAAAATTTAAGTTATTTTTTTTTCTGAGCCATATCTTCGATAGCTACAAAACGTTTTTTATGCCTGGAGACTACGCTACAAGATTAGGTTTGTGTCTTTTTCTGGGCTCAACGTAGCGTTAGTCTGAAGTGTGCCATTGCACCTTGCCCTTCTACTTACAATGAAAGTTTAACTTAGATGTTTGTTAAAAAAAGAATACGGATCAAAGTTAATTCACTGGTATGGAACTAAACTTTAAGACTACGGGGTCAGAAGTAGTTGTATTCTCCCTCCCCCGATGGGTCACACAACAAGGGACTTCCATCCGTAATAAAAGTGGGCTTGTTCGAAATTCCAGGAAAGTTAAATATTCCTGTGTTCTAACCCTACCTGTAACTAAAATCTTAACCGAAATCCCACTCGTAATCCTAACCCTACTTCCCTGGGAAATTTGCTCAAAGCCACCTGCTAACGAGCGATTCCTGTTCCAATATTCTTTCAGAGAGACTATGCAAACTATCCCTACCGACTAGAGTTTGGGCACTTTCCGATGTTTTCTAGTCTGCATTCTCCCCTTATCAGTGCTTAATATCCTTAAAAATGTTTCGACAAGGCATGTTTAAGCGTAAAATACACGAAATAATCTGTGTTCAGAGTGCTAGCTGGCCTTTGGGAACAAGCCCTGATCTCGATCTATGCTGTTATCCTTAATTTATTCTGAGAGTGAATCTGGCACTTGTTTTTTTTCCTGCTCACGGCAGGTCTCTTGCTTTTAGACTGCCCCTATAGATGTCAGGTTCTAGTCGCACGCCTGAGTGTATTACCGTCAGTTTTTAGTGCTTCCGAACCCACTTCTGACCTGTCACTACCTTCCCCGCCTGGTCCTGTCACTCCGAAAAAATGCTGTTATGATGCGTGTTTTGCGAGCGCATCTTACTTGCCGCAGGAAACTGCCTTTACTTTGTGACCTTGACGGTAATGCACCTTCAGACTCGCACGCCAAGCATTTCATCACGTAATTCCTCAAGTCAGTGTTTGTGAAAATGTCGTGGGCTTGTTTGTTTACCCCGTAGGATGCGACGGGAACCATACTACTCTACCGCCTGTATCATTCACGCTAGAATAGCCCGTCTATTTGCCTCTGGTTCTGTCCCTGTGTCAGGCATGACGATTCTTCATGGGCGTTTGTCTAGGGGTGGGGCCGTCAGCTCCTCCATGCCATCGTTCCAGACACTGGTGGAGACTGACGCCCGCTGCACTGCACCCCCAGCCTCAATTATTTTTTATAAAAATTCAACTGAACAGCGCCTTTATGTTCGGGTGCATGTGTTGGAAAGCGATTTTTATTTCCAGTCGACTTGTTGCATGATTTTAAGAAGATGCAGTTTTGCTAAAGGTGATTTCCTGAACAAGGCAATCTACATACCTGTCATCTAACTTCCACGTAGTGGTCTCTCTTTGACCCCTTTTCTTTCTCTTCTAAAATAATACTATAGTCATTCTTGTCAAGTCATTGACCTGTAGTCGGACATATTTTCATGAGGTTTCGTGGGCTTTATGAGTACGGGCTGGTCCCCAACAGCCACTCGGATTGTTTGTTCAAGGTTTTCCCCTGTGGCGCTTTGGCTCACGAACCTAACCGCAAGGCAGCAGTGACAAGCAAACTTATTTAATGGCGGTTCACGGTCGCCATGTCACTGTGCCGTCATCGGGATTTGCGGAATTTTATAAGTCAGCCGGCGTGCCAGACTTCAGCCCTCCGCACCCCGGTAACTCTGTCGCTGCTGGTCCGCGATGGTTTATTCTTCGGACCCGAGAGTCTGCTTATTTCACAGCTAACCTTCACTGAAGGCCGTTCCACTATCCGCCACCTCCTGCAGAATACGGGAAACAGGATGGATCCATAATACATGCGGTTTTGAGTGAAATTCTTGTCATAAATTCTGCTCAACTACGCTATTGATGAAATTCTCGGGACGGCCGTACACGAATATAATGGACCCCGGCTGGCTGATCTCGACTACACAGACGATATCGCCTTGCTAGCTTCAAGATTCGGTGATCCGCCGTCTGTGGTGTCAGAGGCAAATTAGGTCGATAAATTGCTTGGTTTATCCGTAAACGTTGGAAAGATCAAAGTGTTTTTTTTAGCTACATCCCTGAGCTGGAGAAGGTAACTCTCAAGATTAATGGTTTTCAATTTGAAGGAGTCCAGTTTGAAATTCCTCGAGGCGAGGCTGCCGCCCAATGGAAAGATTAAGGGAATTGTCTTCCGAATCGCTGCTGCTCACCGGGTTTTCCCAGACCTTATCAAGTACCGATGCAACTTCTCCATCGTTACGATAATTCGCATCTACCGTTTGTCCATTCGGTTAGTCCTTCTCTATGATTGTGAGTGCTACCCTATGTGCGTGAAAGCTGATCACCGCTACTTGAAGTGAAGCACACTAGTTTCATATCAATTAAGGCAGTTTGCACGCACCGCGAAAAATCGCAAGCATATCCTAGGCGGTCCAACAAAGATAACTCGAGTGGTTTGGACAAGTTCTCCGTCGTTCACATCACTACTTCAGTGTTGCTGCCCTCCATCCGACACCGTTACCTCCCTCCCCACAGAGGCGTCGTAGGCGGACGGACGTCAACTCAAAACCCAACCCGACAGATTTCGTCAAGACACGAAAGTGGTTCCTGGACCTTCGGTATTCGGTCTCCGTCGTTGGCAATGAGAATTGGTTTTACTTTCCAGATTTGTTGCTGCTGCTAATCGCCATGCGTGAGGAGGTACAGCCCTTGACATGATCGGGGTCGGCCAGATGAGGCATGATCGCAGCCGTGCCAAGTTCGATTAAAATGAGACAGTCTCCTTGCACGCTGTATCAGCAAATGCGTCCATCTCATCACCTGTTGATTGAAAGGCTCAGGCAGTCGACTGGTGCACGACAGAGGGAAGAGAGGGAGAGAGCGAGAGAGCCAGAGTGGGGCAGAAACTCGGTATTTATCCGTGTTGCACATATGTACAACATCTGTTGCTTTGATTCTATCTCATCGAACTAGAAGTCATGGCCTGGAAGGCCGCCAGCTGCAGAAATAACAGGGTTCTCGTAATGAGTTTTAGAAATCACTGGGGAGTGAGTCAGACTGTAGTGGCTTCTTCTTTGTATGACCTTGCTGTGAGTCCTGAGACCACCCTGAATGTAACATAATGCGGGGTTCAGGTTATGCGTGGGATGCGTAGCGGGGCTCTTTAGTTTGCCTACTACTAAACTCAGTCATTTGATTTTGTCTCGCCACCGGAGTTAGGTGAGTGAGGGAGAAAGGGTGCGGTAGATGCAGTGCAAGTCTGCCTCACTATAAATCTTATCAAACGTCCACTCTCTGCGTCTTGGTAGAACTATAAATGCACATGAGTTCCTTCAGTTAAAGGATTACTTACGTGGAAATCAAGTCAATTACACTATTATTAACAGTGTCCTAGTGTCTAACGTTTCTGCACTCGGCGATTGCTTGGTTTATTTTGTTGTCGTTTGGTATAGCTTTCACCACGCATGACATAGCCGGCCTTACTTTTCATGAGGTGTCTTGAAAAGCTTCCGTACCGATCGGCTTCAAACAGACGCCTTGTTCGAGGTTTTGTATAGTCTTCTTGAGCGTTGGAAATGAACCGCGACGCCGCTGAGGGAAAAGCGAACTTTTATGCTGTCGGTTTGTGGGTACCATGTAATAATGTCATCTTTAGGCTTTGTGGTCTTAGTAGCATCCCGGTGTCTAACGTTTCTGCACCCATCTGCATGGGTTTGTGCATTTCCCTATGTCTTCGGTTATGCTGCGACGACTCCTAGGCTGAGCTGGATGCTTTTCCCGACCTCTATTGGCTCCCACGATTGCTGTGTGTCTTTGAGGGTAAATGCGTGCACTTTTGACCTCCACCACACCTGTTGGCGTCCTTGTGTGGTGGGTGCATCGTGAGATCACCAGGTGCAAACACGCAGTAAGTCAGAGCCGGAGACCATGCTGTGCCAAACCAGCAAGCTAGAAACTTACAAACATTCCGTTATCTCGCCACTGGAATCGGTCATTCCTTAGAAAAAAAAACGCTGTATTGCTAGACCTCTAGTCTTTGAAAGTTTTCTGCATAGTTCGACCATTTTGACTCGCTCCTCGTGTGAGCTGGGGACAGGCACTGCAGCACACGGGCGATCCTCCTTGTAGCGCAGTCAGTACCCTCTCCCTCTTGCCTTCCTGCAAACAGGAAAAATTGAAAGTACTTTCCAGTCTCCAGACAAAACATTTTTCTAGGGGCAAACTGATCGGAAATATCTAACCCTTAGGCTTATCTACTGCGGCGCACGTGTTCGTTTGTAAATGCTGGTGTGACAGATGTGGATTTTTCTCCTCCCCGCAAACCCAGCTAGGTCTTGCATGAACATGACTATGCCCAGGAGGTTAAACGGACTTGGAATTACTGTACCTCCCTCACTCCTGCCCTCACCATCATGATGCAATTTGATCTGGCACTGTTTATTGGTCATTGTTTTTATGCACTCTGTTACCATACAGGTTCGTGTCAATTGCGTGGACTGCCTGGACCGCACCAACATGGTTCAGTCCGCGATCGCGCTCACCGTCATGCTGCCACATATCCTCGTTGCCGTGGGTCTTTTGAGTTCCAACAAGGAGCACTTGTTGAGGCGTTTCACCGAGACCGCCCGTGATGTAAGTTCGTCCCTTATTCTGTTTCTTCTCCATGACTCCCCTTCCACCGCATACACTCACTAGTGGCCAAGTTAAGTGCCCTTGGAGCAGGAAATGTATCACCTATACCAACAGACACAGTCTACAATTCGTCTGACCCTCAGGCCTTAGGACGCGTGTATAAGCAAGGCTAAGGGCTGGTCGGCCTTTTTTGGCAGGTGGGCAGACAGCCTGATCGCGTGAAGTTGCGCCAGAGTGGCGCTTTCTGCTCTGGCCTAACGACAGTTCGACCGTTATAGTCTGACACTATCCATCGTGTGCTCCACAGCAGGGTAGTGCAGGGACGGTGACTTGCGCATGGATTAGTTTTACGCGTTAGTAGCCTTGCGCTGCAGCTACCATAATCTATCCCCCTTCCCTACTCGCGCCCGTTGTCATGGCAGTGTCGAGAGAACCAGAAGCAGTTGAGGGCGCAAGTGGCTGGCGCGGCCGGGCCGCCCCAAAGCGTGCTGCCACACCTGGCTCAGAACCCATAGAGTGGGAGTACCGTGGAGGCCACATTAAGAAGGAGCCATTGTAGCCTGACTCTCAGTTCGCCTGTCAGCCACCCCGCATAAACACACTGGCTGACCGCGCGGTCCGAATTATCCCGTCGGTTGGCAAACTTCCAATCCACGGCTTTTAATGCACCATGATAGCTTCAAGCGCGTCAGATTATAGTGAGGAAAATATGTCGAGCTCGCTCCCTATTCCCATTCACAGGCCTCATCAACCGTCCGAGCCAGTCAGTGAACTGGTGCGGGAAATGAGTGCAGCTGCTGATGATCTCGTGTACGCGTACTACATACGTGACCTGGCCTTCCGAGCAGAAGCACCAGGATTTCACACAATAGGGGTTTGAGCGGCTCACATCTCACATGTATGAGAGTGCCAGAGTCACGTTAAGAAGTAGTCCTCGCAGTCTGACACTCAGACCACCAGTCGACCACTCCGCACTACACACATTGGACTGACTGCGTGGTCTGAGCGTAATTGTTAGTTGGCAATCTTCCAAGCCACAACCCTTAGCGCACCGTGATAAACTCAAGCTCAGATCACATGCAGCAGGGGAGCCACGCGGAGGAGGAGCTGGGGATCACACTTTCCTCTCAATGAGAGATGCAGATTGAAAGCATGTTTTGTGTAGTTTTGCGTGTGACCATGTGTGATGCAAAGGCTCATGAGGAGAGATGTAGTGTTGTGGTATAGCCGCTGGTTTTCTACCACAGGTTTTAATGGGACTCATGTGGCCTAATAGGCCCATGTGGTGTGAATGTGCGTGGGTTGTGCGAACATTTTATTTAGTTGCGATGGGTGTATGCTGGTGCCCCTGGGGTTGATAAGTCGGTCTATGCACGATGGATTCGCATGTGACTGACAAGGCCGATGTGTGATGTGTATGTGCGGTGACAATGAGGACAGGGTAGGTCTGGAGTTGCTGGGGTTGTGCTGCTGGTACTGGTAGTCGCGCTCATGGGAGGACTGGTGCGGGAACTTTTGATGCGTGCGCAAGATGTGTTAGATGTGTTCGTATCGCGGTAAATTCCCCTTTCATGGATTTGCATGTGACTGAGCAGTCCTATGCGTGGGGGTAGTGGAGGCGCGGATCTTTGATGTTTGTTGGTGCTCCTGGCACTGGTTCGCCAGTCTCCGTGCGATGGATTCGCAAGTGATCGACCAGGCCTATGCGTGAGGTGGATGTGTGGTCGCAATGAAGGCAGGTTAGAGCCGAGTCCCCACCGCTGGTACTGGGGGCGGTGGTGATGAAGATAGCAGGTGGCAGGTATTCGGAGGTGGACACTGAGGTGTTCGTCGCTGTGAGCGGCGCAAGGGGTGGGGGCGGGAGGGAGAGAGGTTTCAATAATCGAGGGTTGGCGGGGCACCGAGTGATCACTGGTGGTTGGGGCGGTCATCATCGGGGGGTTTGAGGCCGAGTGGCAGAAGGGGTTTTTGCTGACGCCGAATTTGATGTTGTCAGATTGTTGTTGCATTGCGTCCGAAAATGCCCGACTAGGCCGATTCGCACGTGGAATGTGCATTGAAAGCGTGGGCACATTGCCAGGGCTTAGGAATTGGTGGTGCTGATCCGGGATTTTGGAGCCGAAATTTTGGCCTTAGCAGCGGTGATCCGGTTGACTTCGTAGATTGCAGCACTATTCTTCATGGCTCTTCTCCAAACCAATCTGTCCTGGCGATGTCCTCCCAGGTCGCCGGGTGGATTTGCAGTCATTTCCGAGAGTTCTTCAAAGTGTTCTTGTAGCGTCGTTATGGTCCACAGATCAACAGTTGGTCGCGGTCTGTGGCTCAGTTTGTACGGTTTGGGACTGCTTCACCATCTGGACCCCGATTTAGTCACAGGACCCTCCCACCCTGCGTCTAATAGGCCAGAAATGGCCATCTCAGTCTCATTTACCTCCCTCGTAAACCTTTCCAGACGTCTACTGCAGCTAAGGAGTAAACTCAGCATCCGTTCGTTGGGGATATGCCGATGCAGCCACCTCTGTGGAATCCCATCTTCAGGACTCTGAGTGGAATCAATAGTAGTAAGGAGTAGTGCTCCCTAGGTCGTTTTTCATGCAAACTAGTGGGCTTTCAGTTGATCGTTTTTTCAAGTAAGATACCCCTTTTTGGGCACAACTTGCGAGTTACCCTCTCACTTGTCTCTCTGAATCACTCTTCGAGTCTGCAAACTCAAAATACTGTTTGTAGACCTAGTCGGCGCTGGAGCCATAATCACCCTAAAGGTACACTCCAGTCATCCCAGAAGTCTGTGACAGTGCGATCGTCACAACTACCCCCTAGCCATACGTCGTCGTTGTCGTGGGCTGCAGGTCTAGTAACCCACAAGGTTAGTTTATACCTTCTTTCAGCTGTTTTAGCCTCCGCACTTCCTCAAGCGCGATCTCAGTGTCCATCACTAGGTTCTTTCTGTTTGGGTCGGAGCAGCATACGAAGACCTCGATGGCGCTTTGGCATGAATATAACACTGCCACCTGCCTTAAAAACCAAATTTAAACGCTCAAACAGTGGCTAACGAAACCATAAACCCATTTGGGGCTATAAATCGAGCCCCAAAAGCACAACGGGACGATTAAGGCCCGTAACCGATCGGTGAGCACCCATCCCAGATTAAACTGACAAGCCCGTAGCTCAGTGATTAATACGTTGGAATTCTACCCACCCGATCGCGGTTTTGAACCGCAGGGATTTCAATACTTGTATGTTGGGTATAACTGGCTGAATACGTCTAAAAAGCCAGAACTGACTATTCCTATCTCATTGGTCTTTGTTGGTGATGCTTTTCTCGCATATTTCATCCTGAATTTAGGAATAGACCAGTACACACCTCTTCCATGTGGTTGCGTATTTCCTCCCTCGGGTGCTCGTATCCCGCTGCAACAGGAGCTGTACTGAAATGACTTGCCAATCAACCCGACCTCTGTCGAAGTTGACAAAGACAGTCAATTTACCTTTGGCGTTCTTCGAAGACGGTCGAAGTGCCAGCGGTAGAGTTTTTGTTCATCCTTAGTAGATTATTCAGTTATCCGCGTCGTAAAAAGCTTTGTCAGGACGACAACCCTGCGCGTCTTGACTCTGGTCTTGAGGGTGTCCGATAACGACTGGATAATGAATCGTGTAGCCTTTGAAAGGCCTGGATAGCTTTAAGAATTCCGATGGCAAGTTTTGTTGTCGATTCCAGTGGCCCACAAGATGGTGATTACCCAGTCACGAGAATTGGTCCCCCGCTGCAAAGCGCGCATGATTGTCAGTTACCATGCCTTCGCGTGTGTAATAGGAAGCGTATATTTGAGCATGACAGCCGTTTTCCGTGTATTGGTGGTTATTCCAAAGTCGGGGGCTCCGAAGGCGAAAGGTGGGGATATTGATTGCAGTTTTCACAGCATAACCTCTAATATGGGAACAGCCTGCATATAGTGAAAAGTGAACAGATTATGATAAGTTTTATAGTTAACGTACATATCTGGACAATTCCCTAGGGCACACATCAGCACTGCGGAAATCATAAGGCTGAAGAGGGTCGGTCTAGTAGGCAACTTTGCGTCAACCTGCTTGTCTGCTCAAAAGTTTACTGTTATCTCATTTTACTTGACATGCTCTAGAATACCATCATCTAACTGCCAACATGAACCCTCTGGAACATCCTAAGTTATTCACAACTTTCCGCAAGCTATCTCAGTTCACAGTACACAAGGCCGATTCCCATTTACTGCTGTTTCTCCTGCACTTGACGGACTTAGATCATATCAATGATTCCACGACTTTTCCACAATCAACCTAGACCCCTGTAAGAATTCCCAGCTGCAGGTGTGAAATCAAATGGCTGAGTGAGCAGAACTCGCTCGAAGACTTTACCAGCAGTGCTGAGAAGGGAGACTTCCCGGTGTTTCGTGTGAATTTAGTGTTTGCATTTGTCTAGGGGAACGATGGTATCGTACTTGAATTCTTGCGGTTTTTAGCCTTGCACATACACATTGTCTAGAGCACTGAGTGAACATGTGCATTGGCCATATACCGCAATGCCCTACCCGTCGCCTGCAGGATGGACGGACGATCGAAACCAGCATTAACCGTTCTCCATGACCTCCAAGCCTACTGTTGGTGCACGCTTGACAACAAAAAGCTAAACCCAGCACCCCAGCATTTGCCATCTTTCCGTCAGCAGGATTCTTAAACCCGATATGACTAACCGTAGAATTCCGGTGGATTAGAACTTGATGACCGCGGAAAGGGTTTAGTTACACTTCACTTCTCGGTTACTTTGATTTCACTTTCTCGGTATTCAGTCATTAAATTCTTTCATCTCCGTTATAAAAGGAGTCTTGGTGTTTCCGGTGTGTGGGTTTGATGACGCTGGGGACAATGATGCGGATAGCAGCACGCGTTCGTTTGCAAGTCCGTGCTGAGTACGGTTCAGAGCGAAGTCCACTTAAGTAGGCAGTTCACCTCTCCGTCCACCTGTACTTGCAATACTACTGTATTCTGCTTCGTCGGAGCCTTCTTGCCTGACGCTGCCTCCGTGGTTCGATTTGAGGCGTCACCTTCGAGGCAGTGGTCAACCCAGCCGTTAGCACCTCACCCTACCCCTGTTATGAGCATGGAACAACGGTCGCGCCCCGGACAGACATGGGACATACAAGGTACCAATAACGGCACCATCCGTACGCCCATATTACCCCCTAACAATTGGAAAGGTTGAGATTGGCGTTAGTGACGAGATTGTGAAGGAGTCCATCGCTGTTCTTATCACCTACTTAGTGATGATCATGAACACCTCCCAGGGTATCATGGTTTCTGCTGGTTTATGTGGATTATGTCGTGTATTTGGCACCTGTTTCCTCTCTACTGGGACTTTCTGTCCTTCTAATACTGTATTCACGTCGAATTCACCGCCATCTTCCTTGTCTGATAACGTTCATTTTCCACTCTGGCTGACTATTCATCAGAAAACCGTTTTACAGCTGGCTAAAAACAGTCGATTTTCCGCCTGCGTGCCTGGAGTCACGGGATAAATGACTAAAATATGTTCTCTAGGCGGCTTCTGGGAAGGACTTTATAAGTAAAACCTGCATTCTTTGGATATGCTGGAAGTCTTTCGTGATCCCGTTTACGGTTTCTTGCAGCCATGTCTATCTAAACGAACGAGTACCGGCTTGGAGCTTGTAGGTTTGAAGGCAAGCATTCGAGGAGGACACGTTGAAAGAAAGTGGCAACTAGTTATGTGCAATAAGCGTCCTCTAGTTGACAACGTTTAAGAAGATTGCCTCGTGTTTAACCCTTAATATGTTTGAGTGACCTATCATGCTCCATTTTTGATCCATGAAATTCCATCGCTCTTAGTCAGCCCCCTCCCTTGTATGTTTCTATCTGCTGTGTGCATTTGGGTTAGATACGTAGTTCATTACGGCGTCTGCATGGATGTCGGCCACTGCTTCGTGTCCAATTCGCTTTGTGTTTCACTTTCAAAAATATAGTCCAGCGCAGGTACATTGGTGTTCCAGGTGGAAAACGGTTCCGGTTATTAATGTGGCAAGATTGAATGCGCTAACGCGCTTTTCCCCCGTCTACCTTAAAACTGCGCGCGTTCTTCAAATGCCCTTCCGCCGAGTGAAATATCTCTGTTCGCAAACATTCTCCTGACCAAAGTCCACTCCGTTCAGTAAGTGACTAGCCCTTTCTGCGCGAGTCTACCCCTCGTCAGCCGGTGGTTTGGTATTAGCTGTCGAGCAGATGCCAGAAACTCTGTGAGGTAGTTGTGCTACATGGCGGGTCCTTTGCTCTTATCCTACTCAGCATAAAAAAACCCATCAGCACTCGAACTTACGCCTACGCATTTAGCACCAACACAGGACACAACCAGCACCGCCGAACGTACCTAAATCCCTTCACTGGTCATTCAAACTACTGATCTGCTGGAAAATGTTTTTGACTATTACGAATGGCGGATCCTTCACAACATTTGGGCTTATTTTTTTGGTTATCTTTGAAAGAGTGTTTTCCACTTAGGTTAATGGACAAGCTGTGGCTAATATGCAAGATATGACCATTCACGTCTCTCTTGCTTTGTTCGGCACTCCTTCGTGCATCGTTGTTTTGCCTGGAGTATGTACGTGTATCCTATGGAAAACGACTCCTATCATTGTTTTATCAGCACTTTTGGCTGCCATAGTAATGCTCCTGGTCAGTATTTTCCTAATAACGGACTTGTTTTCTGCAATTTTTCGCTAATGGCTGTAGCGCTTTCCGTGTCTCAACTCTACAAGATTTATGTAGTGCTTGGTCAAAGTAAGCAGAACTGCGAAATTAGCAGACTCTCGTGTCCGACGAATAAGCAGTCGCGGAACATCAGCGAAAGTGCTAACGAAGTGCGGCAGGTTGAGGTCTGGTACGCTGAAAGCCTTATAAAAAGCAGTAAAGCCCAATGGCGGACTCTGACCCGGCGAAGGGGAATCGCCATTTAAATAAGTTTGCTCGTCACCGCTGCTTGGTGGTTAGGCTCTTGAACCAAAGCGCTAGAGGAGACAACGTCGAAAAAACAATCCGAGCGGTTGTTGGAGACCCGCCCGTACTCATAATTCCCAAGGCACCTCATGAAAATATGTCCGAATATAGTACTACGATCCATGCTACGGCGTCCGCGGGAACCGACCTGCTCCGCAACCATAGTCCAGTGGTGCGGGTGAATAGTATGCGAGCTGAACTACTCAATCGGAATCGGACCCTTGGTATTGGATGCTGGAATGTGCGAACGTTCCTGGACCCTGGTACCCAAAGTATGACAGCGCGCAGCCTTTATCAGTTCAAAGTAGATGTGTGCTGCCTGTCAGAAGTCCGAATACCTAACTCAGGCTCTCTGGAAATAAATATCCACAGTGGCCCTGATGACTGGGGCTCAGGCATCCTTGTGCCTTTCCACAAGAAGGGAAACAAAACGAAATGCGAAAACTACCATGGCATAAGTCTTATCGACGTTGCTTCTACAATTTTTGCTATTGTCCTTCTCAGGCGTTTCCAGGCTGTGCGCGACTCTAGGACGAGGCCCAACCAAACCGGATTCCGTACTGGGCGTGAATGGGTGGACCAAATATTCCCGCTAAGGCGTTTCCTTGAATCCCGCCATAGTTACCAGCACCCGACGGCCGTCTGCTTTGTCGACTGCGACGCCACGTTCGATTCCGTCCATCGTGAATCCTTATGGCGGATAATGGCACTAGATGGCCCACCATCGAAAATCATCGCCATGATCATGGCCTATTACAGCTCAACCACTGCACGAGTTTTGGCCCATAACAATCTTTCACAAGCATTCGATATCTGGTCTGGCGTTCGACAAGGTTTTATTTTGTCGCCCATCCTGTTCAACTACGCTATCGACTAGATTCTTGGGAAAGCCCTGCATGAGGAGGACGATGTTGAGCTTGCACCCGGACGCCGACTGGCTGACCTTGACTACGCAGATGATACTAGCCTCAAACCTTGTTAGCCAATAGTGTCGCTTGTCCATAAAGGTGGGGAATACCAAAGTTTTCTCAAGCTGCATTGCTGCCCAGGAAAAAGCACCTCTCGAGGTTGATGGCTGTCAACTTGAAGAGGTGGACAGATTCAAATACCTTGGGGCGAGCTTGCTGCCGAATGAACAGAGTAAGGATGACCTTGTCTCCCCGAATCGATACTGCTCTTCGAGTTTCTCAAGCCTTAGAAAGTGCCTGTGGACCCGACGCTACATATACCGTGCGTCTGTCCGGTCTGTCCTCTATGGTTGTGAATGCTGGGCTAAACGCGTGGAAGATGAGTGAAAACTGGAGGCTTTTGATCACTGCTTGAGGACCATTCTCCGAGTGAAGTGCACAGACTTCGCCTCAAATGAGGCAGCCCGCAATCGCTGCGCAAACATTGCAAGGATATCCCAAGCCATCCAAGAACGACGTCTGATGTGGTTCGGACTCGTTCTTCGTCGCCCACCTTACGAGCTCAGTGTTACTGCCCTTGAACCGACTCCACTACCCAATTGGAGACGTCGAAGAGGAGTCAGCTCAAAACCTGGTTCGACACAGTTCGTCAGGACATGGAAGTTGTACTTGAGCCTTCAGTATTCGGCGTCCGTTGTTGGTGAAGAGAATGGATTGAACTGTCCAGGTCTGCTGCCGCGGATCGTCATGCATGAAGGAGCACAATCCGTGACATAATCGAGGCCGGCTAGATTCACCTTCGCCGGGTCAGAGTGTCGTCATTGGGCTTTGCAGCTTTTTACGAGGCTTTCAGCGTACCAGACCTCAACCCGCCGCACCCCGGTAGCACTTTCGCTGCTGGTCCGCGACTGCTTATTCGTCTGACCGGAGAGTCTGCTTATTTCGCAGCTAACCGTTTCTGAAGTCCGTTACACTATCCGCCACCTGTGGACGCGCCGGATAGCCAGTAGCTAGGCTAACGGGTAACCCATCTTTCCATGTTTTTGAATTATGGTCCTTTTTTCAACCATCCAATCGTAGACTTGCAGTAGCATTACTTAAGGCGCTTAACTTCGTTGCTTCCTGGAGACAACCAGCTCAGCTGAGACCATTAGGTTTTTGCGTGTAGGCTTGAGGATATCGCATGTGGCCTTAGCTTCGAGCAAGAGGCGTGCGGCAACTGATGTCAAAAAAATAACCCGACCGAATTTGGCCTTATAGGTGGTTGCCTGTTCGTGACCTTTGTCACCTATAAGAAGCTTGTTTTCTTCGGGTAGTGAATAGATCGGTGTACGCCCGTTCCTGCTAGAATAAATACCAAATCTGCTGCGAGAGAGAATGACAGGTAGCAAGGCACTGGTGAACTTCCGTTCGATGAACTGCTTATCACCCATTTGGGTTACTTACTTGTACTTGTTACGGCTGCGATCATGCCTACTCTAGCCGGTTTCGCTAATATCACGGATTCTGCTTCTCCACGTATGACAGGCCGTGGCGGCAGACCTTGACAGCTCAACCCATCCTCTTTGACATCGACGGGCGCAGAATACCAAAGGTTCAAGAAGAAATTTACTATCCTAACCTTCAGTTTTCGCTCATATTCCGCGCGTATAGCCTAGCATTCACAGCCATAGAGAAGGACAGACCGGACGGGTGCACAGTACACGCAAATCCTTGTGGCGACGCCAATGTCGCGTCGTGTCCACATGCACTTTCGAAGGTTTGGGAAAACCCGACAAGCAGCATCGATTCGGGAGACAATATCATCCTTACTCTGTCCATTCGTTAGCAACCTCGCTCCAAGGTCTTTAAAACTCTCTACCAACCGAAACTCGCACAATGGTTGAGTTTTAATAGGCCCTAATCATGGCAAGGATTTTTGGTGGCACACTATCTAGTACCATTATCCACCGCAAGGATTCATGATGGACGGCATCGAACGCAGCGGCTAAGTCAACAACACAGAACCTATGGTGGATATCACGGATGCGCCTTTGTGTGCATATTTGGTTCGTACATCCACGCCCAGCATGGAATGAGGCTTGGTTGGGCCTTGTCCTGGATTCGCGCACAGCCCGCAATCACCTGTGGAGGAGGGTCTCTGCAGCAGCTTCGATTCAACTTATATCACGGTAGTTCTCGCAGCTCGTCTTCCTTCTTGTGGGCAGCCACTACGATTAGTGTTACTATAATGCTTTGAGCTTTAGGGCTAAAGGTCGGGCACGGGAAATTTAAGACGGGAGTATGGCACACACCTCCATGTGCATTTAATCATTTACTTGCTCCTGTGGAACAGGTTATATTGGTCGCACGAGTCGGCGCTTATCCAAAAGAATAAAAGAACACATCCCAGCATGGCTGAGCAAAGGGGAAGTCAAGAGCATAAAAAGCGCCATCCTTGCACATCTTGTTGACACCGGGCATAGTGTGGACCCCAGCGAAGCTTTCCGTGTAATTTATAAGGTACCACCAAAATACCCCAAGCCACTGGGTCAACGTCTACTAGCAGCAGCAGAAGCGACTGCCATTAGGTTGAAGAAGCCGGTCTTGCGCGCACAAAAGAACCTCGTACAAGCTCCGCGCTTAGCTTGGCCAACGGCCGCTTAACTGCATGCATCCCCCGCGCCATCTCTGTCCTCCCCCTTCTCCTAGAACGGCTCTACTAAACACTTACTGCCGCCTATCACATTGTCTCTTATCACCCTCCCCCTATGCACATTCCTCGGATAACCCACACAAATGGACGAACATTATCGATTTCGTGTTTTAAATTTCTACTGCGTTCCAACGTTTCCCTATAACTGTACTGGCCTGAAGAGAAGTTATCGAAAGCAGCGCGTATGCTCGCCATGTCGTCTTTTGAATTGTTAATTGTGTTTTTTGTACGGCTTTGAGGCGCAAAATGCTGCTTACTAAGGCAGAGTTCATTTCAGATCAATTTATTGAAGGCAAAACTGGGTAAAATGGAACCAAATCCGGCCTTTCTTGATTTCCAGGTATTTTCCTACGTCATTGCACCCTCTGAACCAAACCTTCTTGCTTGTATGCATTTTACTATAAGGGAATAGTAACAAGCTAGAAAAATTTTAAATATAGCCCTTCAGAGAATGGAAAATTTAATCTTGCGTTCACGAAAACCAGATAAATGGAGATATGAGAAATCGCATTGTTTTCGAAAAACAAGGACGGATTTCGTTTTAAAAATTCTTTTTTTTTGCAAATTTATGACTTTTAATGCCCAACAACTCAGTAATAAACGTGTGTGTATTTTGTTTTACCACACCGATTATTGCGACTGGAAAGAAGCATATATACGAAAGGCCGCCACAGGTCGTCATTTTTCTCTCACGTTGTACGCGAAAGATATCCAGACAGTATATATCTGCAGTTGACTATTAATGAATATGGAAAATTGAGACAAATAGGGCAAAAGTTGAACATTCCTTCGTGAAATTGTAGTATATATTCGGCCACTCGGTTGTACATTTTTAATCTTACAAATGGACCGTAAATAAGCAAGAATAGCGAAAAACGCTCCAATAGAAAGAAATCAGTGAATTCTTTCATTGTCATCAGACATTGTTTGTCTTATTTTTAGTGATGTCGAAAAATCGGTCGAACTCCCCGTTTTTCCTTGACTTGATTTTCGAAAGCGGTTGAGTACTCAGACATTTGATAACGATATATTTGATTAAAGCGTGTTTTAAAGAGGTTTCTTATTATAAGAGTTTTTAAATAGACCTTAGTCATATTAATTGCCGAATTATGTTGTGGGCGTTTATTCTTCTCGGCAACGATTTTTCATGTTTGGGCGTTAAATATTATTGGCAACGAATTTTCGTGCTTGGTTTAGTCTACAAATATGACCCAAACGGCCAGTTGCATTAGAAAAACTGTCTTAGAACTCACTTTTTCGGTAAATGCCTTTAAGAAGTATCCTATTTTGAAGGTTTTGATAAGCACTTACAACAGAGTCTACATTTACTGGCAATAAACTGAAAAAAACGGAAAACATTAAGTATTTACACAATTTCAAGGACGATCTAAAGCTTATCGTAATCCAGCACCTGAAATACTTAAGGAGAAACTTACAAAAAGGAATGTCGTCTTAATATGTATAAAATGTTATGCTTACGAATTCACCTAAAATTCTATGTAACTAAAGAAGTCACTGACCGACCTAAAAGCATGTCAGCCTATGAAATATTTTATATCTCTGTACATTTAAAACCTCAGGTTAAATAGCGAACCCGATTTTTCACGTTTTCGGAATTTGCCGCTTTTATAAAAAAATAGTATGTCCAACCAACATAATATTAATTTTTAAATCACAATACGACTGGTTTTTGAAAAATCGTCGCTTATTTACTGCTATAAATCTTTAGCGGACGCAGTGTGTGCTGATTTCGCATAACGTGACCTATCTCATTTAATCCATGAGATTTTATGAGGTAGGTCACGCACTGTAGGTACTGAGTTTTCTAGCATCCTTTTTACCCACATGCTGGTTTGGGTCTTATGTGTACTGTATCCCAAACATGAAACCACATCACAGAAACATTGAAGGCACGCAACAACGGCCTGCGATGAATGTGCTGTTGATCAGTGGAAAAACCATTTTTAAAAGGTTACCTTTTAAAAAGTGCTTTAGTAGTATATTTCGCTGAGAAATGTTTACGTTATACGTTTTTTCTCAGGGTAAGTGTGGGAAAAATTGAGAGGTTTGCTAGCCTTTTTCACTCTCCGTAGAAAATCCTAAAAACACTTCTGTCTCACACTGCCGCAGAATATTGCTCAAACTGTTAATGCTCTGCCCATTTCGTTTCTAAATTACGTAAAAGCAGAAAGTAGACCGCATAAAAGGTATCTGACCATGCGTTCCAAAACTTTAAATGACTGCTTAATGAGCCTTTTCATGGTTGCTTGTGAAATATTTGCAGATGCCGGAAAAATATACGCGCGTCATTTCAATGGATTGTGAAGAAGGAGACAGGATCAGTAAAACTAGAACTTTATTAGCCGGTTAATGTAGGCTAATACAACTCTTCTTCACGACTACTTCCTGGAACTCGTCTCTCCGCTTCTATTAACGATGGATTGCCTGTAGGGTCTAGCATTGGTTTTCAGAGCATAAAATCGCACATATGTACAAAGCTTACTTTTTTTCAGTAAGAATCGATTTCTCAAATCAATCCGAACCCGGCTGAACTGCATTGGCCAAAACTTTAAATTAATAATTAACTGTCTACAGTTAACTGAATTTTTAAAGAACTGATTTCTGTTCTTCTGCAAACAACGTGCTTGGTACCACTTGGATTCCCCTGACTTACGCTGGCCAAAAAAATAATTTTAAATTCAGCAGAAGTTGATTTGGTTAAATGTCCTCCCATACAAAAAACCCCAACTGATTCACAAATGTGGCCTCGAACAGGTATTAGCGTACGAAATTGCCTAACTGGAAGGTAAAGTTGAGTTACGCGCAGATTGTTAAATTTCCTTGAAGCCTTTTTGGCATGAGTAAAAGGACTTTTTCCGGAACGAGTTAGCGAATAAGTAAAATGTCCAAGGTTTTGGTTGGCCCAAAATAGTCTTCTTAATTTTTGTAATGACGAGTTACGCCACCTAATGTAATTTCTTGTGCTCAGGTTGGCAAAGTCGAGTGATCGGGATTGATAATTTCAGAAATAAGACGGGCATACAGGAACAATCTTATTTATGTGCTGACGTTTTGGAGAGCTTGGTCGGCTCAAAGCGTCAACTGTAGATACCTAAACGTACCCGGAAGTGGCATGCCGTGGTTTGTTTGTCGGCCTCGGTCTGATCAATTTTTTACACTTAAGGACTAAAGTTGCCGAGTCCGCGCAGTAGGGCTTACTTATATGGTCCTCAAAATGGGACATTAGAACAGAAACTGCCTGCACTACGGGTGGCTTTGCACCGAATTCCAAGAAAATAAGGTTAAGGGTCAGAGTTATGCTTCGAATTAAATGTAGGGTTAGTGTTTGGGGTAGGGTTAGCGTTAGGATTAGGGTTGCGATTTAGGTTTATTTTCAACCTAGTGTTCTGGTTAAGGAATATGTACCCTTCCAAGAACTATGCGCAGGGCCGCCTTTATTACTTGGGCGTTGCGTGCCTATTCCCGTGTCCTGTTTTCGGGGCCATATAAGTAATCCTTACTACATGTTCTTCTTTGACTTATCCATCAGCGTTTCTCTCCCCACTTGCCCCGTTATAGTCCTGGCAAAAGAATGGGGACAATGTGAGTCGGATGTACACTGGAACTGGTGCTCTGGGCAAGGACCGATCCAAGCTGCGAAATGTCCAGCGCAGCGCCGCTCGGACTATTCAGAACAATTTCCTCGACGGTTCGAAACAAGAGGCCATGCAGTCTCTGCTGGCGCAAACCAGCCTACATGGATGGATGCGACTCGTGGCCGGTATGCCCTTCCTCTGTTTAAGTCGGTCTGCGCTCCCACGTACTCGTGTGTTGTATGCTAGACGTGTTCGAAGGTTTTTGCTTGCTCCCTTTTTGCTATTATTAATGTATGTTTATCACCACAAGAACGGTCGATTCCTCGCAACATCTCCAAATTTGGATGCAATCCAGCAAACAAGATCACATCGACAAGCGGATCACAATTTGTAAACCGTAGGGAGGGCAGAGCTCTAATTGACTTTCGGAGGCCGCCGATTCTAACTATCCTATAACATCCGGTTCAGTTTAGACAAGTGAATGATGTTGATGAGAGCCAGTAGAGTCATGGTTTTGTTCTTGTTTGATTAGTACAGTCGGCAAAACACAGAGAAGGCTTAACTGTCCTAGGAAAAAAGACCTTGTTCGCTCGAACAACCTGGGAAGTTCCCTGTTTAATGCATTGTCAAATAGCCAATCTATAACAGAAGGACAACTGTTTGTGCCCGAAAGCTGGCTCGTTTTTACTGGCAAACTAAGAAAGGCTTGCCTCTCGAAGCAATGTCACCTGCATAAAGTTGGCGCAAGGTACACTTTCTCCCAGAGTGGCCATTCCATCAGAAATAACCTAGCGGGCAAGTTCCCTGGCCCCTCCCATGAATTCAAGGTCTGTCTCATCCACGCGAGGCTCTCACTTCGTGCATGGGGAGCGGGGAGGGGGCGATCAGGATTGGCGACCACCATCGGCGCCTACGACTCTACAATTGCAACCAACAAAGCTGCGTAAAAGTTAGAGGCATATCCGCACACCCTTCTCTAGGTCCATGCCAAGGATAGGCCGATCCATTGTATTCGATGACTTTAGTTCTGGAGTAGGTGCTATCTCCAAGTCGGCAGGCTTTGTGTGAGCAGAGCTTTTTCGTTAGGTAGTAAGAACATGCGTTAGGGTACGCGATGCAATAGTTGACCTTGCCACATGAATGACCTGGACCATTCTCCATCTGGAACATCAATGTGCCTGTGCAGGACCCCATTTTGTGAAAACCAAACACAAAGTGAATTGGACATGGAACAGTGGTCGTCACCCACGCAGACGCCGCAATGGCTTAAGTATTTAACTAAAATCCACACAACCGATGGTTACACAGAAGGGAGTGCGTTGGTAGTTGCAGGGTTGAACAAAAAACTATGGAAATCCATGGTTCAAAAATGGAGCATGTTAGGAGCATGTGTTAGGGTAAGCCTGAACGGTGTCCACCAGAGGACAATTGCATTCGTTGATTGACGCTCACCTATCGCTAACGGAACTCACTCGTCCCATTCTGCCTTGAGGCTCACTCTCGACCGCCATCAGCAGCTGCATTTCGGCTGGTTGTAGAGGCAGTAGGCGCTATCTCCAAGTCGGCAGTTTCATGCGTAGTAGCAGCGGGAGGTCAGTTGTATGGAGAATCCTAGTTTGACCCATGTCTTGACACTGCGCTCGGTCGACTTAAATCTCTAAAGCTTTTGCCATCTTGAATGTCCCATTTGGGCTGCTCCTGTTATGTCAGTACGCAGATTTAAAATAACCAGTCACTGGGGGTGGAGGGTACCTCGAGCAGCAAGTTTCTGACAGGTCTCTAGACTGGGCCTTTACTCGTTGAGCTATGGCCTTCAACATTCGAAAAGAAGCCCAACAAAGGATCCGAAAGCATTTTAGTGACATTGGCACCAAAATGCACCAAACCACCAAACCTAGATCATGTAGTTACGGGCTGTAGGTAACGGATCTTACAAAACAACCAGTCAAGTCAAGTCAATTCAAGTTTATTAAGGGAAAGATAGGCAAACGCCTTGGAACTCCCTCTTGGTTACAGTATGGCTAAAAAGCCTCTGGTACATCACGAAAATGTAAAAAAGTTGGTTTACATAATAGCGGGCGGAAAATAAGCAGCCTCATCTAATCCTTCGGAACTTCACTTAAACTGTTACTCTATCCAAATTATGGGGGCATCTCATCTTTTTTCGAAACCGAAATTTCCCGGGGTCACAGAGGCCTATGATTGAAAAACTGTGACTACGCGTCCCTGTGAACTGTTGTTCCGCGCATACATAACGAATCGATAATCTCCGTAGTTGCTTCTCTGTGTTCGCAACCCCCAACCCCCGTCTCCCTGTCTCCTTTCTTCTCGGTAGCCAATTATATATTCCTTTCAGGTCTTTAATATTAGAGTGCTCATTTTTACCCTAACGCTCAGTGTCTCCTTTCCTCACACCTTCAGCTCAGTTTCTGCCTCGACGCCTGCTCTACATGCCCCCTTCGCTTCTTAGGGATGCATTGGCCCGATACCCTGAGTACACACACAAGCACCCCTTAAAGATATTCGTCGGCACGTATAACGTTAATGGGAAGAAGGAGAGTCACAATCTCAATCCCCAGTATGGCAACCTTTCTGACTGGCTCACCAATATTGCGGATCAGCGGGGCTTCAAAAACCGCAACGCCTCACCGGAGGCCTTCGAGCGCCCAGTCGACATCTTCGCTATCGGCTTCCAGGAGATTGTCGACCTGAATGCCTCAAATATTGTGGCTGTCAGGCAGTCCTCAGATTCTCAGAAATTTGGGCTTCTGTCATCACTGAGATTATCAATCGGGACAGACGGATTGAAGA
Organism: Schistocephalus solidus; assembly: GCA_017591395.1. Classification (NCBI taxonomy): domain Eukaryota; kingdom Metazoa; phylum Platyhelminthes; class Cestoda; order Diphyllobothriidea; family Diphyllobothriidae; genus Schistocephalus; species Schistocephalus solidus. The sequence continues at coordinate 50,338 of WEDG01001271.1, forward strand.
GGACTATGTTCTGATTTCAACCGTACAACTGGTCGGTCTCTGTGTGTTCATTTTCATGCGGTCTAGCTTGTGTGAGCTGGTTCGTGGATTGTCAGTCGGTTCAATCAAAACTGGCCTCCATGGCACCGCCGGAAATAAGGGTGCTGTTGCCGTTCGGCTTGAGGTTCGTTTTTACTCATTCGCTTACTGCTTAATTAGCATAATTTGTCTTTTAAACTGACAAGTGAAAGCATTGCATACGTATGACTGCAGTACTGGTAAGCCTGGTTTACCCGTCTGTGCGTGCAGTTCACACCACCTGAAGTTCACTCGAAAAAAGAATCGCAACTCTGATGTCATGTATTATAGGTTTCGTTTAAGTGCCTCTATGCACGGCTGACTTAAAGTTTATTCGTTTTAGTGGTTTGTATTAAAGTATTTCGTCATAGCATTGACTACTTGAAACTATTAAAAGATTTTCGACAATTTATATGTCCTCTGAAACATGGCTCTCGCTATCACGTGCTGTCAGCGTTGTCACCGAATTACTTAAAGTTCCTATAGGAATGTGACTGCAGTAACGCTTTGCATCAGAACTGACTAACCATCAAAAATTAACGACATTAGGAGATGGCGCTCACCGATCAAGTTAAGGAACATGCTTGTCTCGATGTGCCTTGGGGTTCATTCTAGAGCCTTCGCAGGCAATCGCATAACGACTAGAAGTGGTGACTATTGGCTCATTGGTAGAGCGTTCGACTAAGTGACCAAAGGTCGTTGGTTAGAATCTCAGGTGGTGCACACTTGGGCTTGGGTCTGACTGGCTGAGGACGGCTGATAAGCCAGAAATGGTCATTCCGGTATCTTTTGTCTTTGTCAGTACCCCCTCATCAACTATCTATCCCAGAAACTTAGAGGCCGATTACCCTAGTTAAAACGAACTGCACTTAAAGTGTTACTAAATTTTGTAAGGTAATCTTCGTTGTAGGATTTAGTATACTGTGTGTACAAATATTAGCTAAAAGCTTAGACACGTCTTATTGCTATTGCCTATTGCTATTAGGTTGGCATTTAAATCCTCATTTGCGATCTAATAAATACTTCGAGCCTTCCTTATTTCCACTGACTAATGTATTTGTGGCTATTCGTCAACTTCACAGTTGGGCTCCACCTCCTTCTGCTTCTGTTGCTGCCACTTCTCAGCGGGGCAATCTGCCGTTCGAGAGCGCACATCCGAGTACTACGATATTTCCAGTCGTCTTATTTTGACCGGAAAACGCAGGGTTACCAGCCACGATCACGTCTTCTGGTTTGGTGACATGAACTACCGAATTGATCTGCCTTTTGATGAGGTGAAATCGCTGATTCGGCAGGACCGTCTCCTCGACCTGCACCGATATGATCAGTTGATGGAGCAGCGACGAAGTGCCCGTCTCTTTGATGGCTACGCTGAGGCATTGTTGTTATTTCCGCCCACCTATAAGTACACCCTACTTCAGGATGAATACGACTCATCGTCGGAGAAGCCTCGTGTACCCTCCTGGACTGACCGCATCTTCTGGCGTTGCGCGAATCTTGACTTTGGTCGCACAGACTCTACTACCGCATCCTTGCCTACCGCGCAGTCTGAGTCGGTAATCGCAAATGATGACAGTAACTCGCTCCTGGCTTACTGTCGTGCAGAGATGAAAATCAGCGACCACAGACCGGTGGGCGCTCTCTTTGACGTCAATATGCTGCTTGTGAGTTTATTTAACTGCCCACTAACGTTTTGAAAGCAAAGTTTTATAAAGTACTCGAGTAGAATCAACATTCCATGAACTGAAAGAATTATGGAACATAACATGGTATACCCTTTTGCCTAGGAGCCTCCATCTGGGTTCCCCGCAATAAACTCCAAGGGGCTGGACTTTTTATTCCCATCTTGTATGCTGTCGTCAATCGGTCCTACCGAATTTCGGTCCTGGAGGACTTCAGATTTAATCATTACACCTAATGCTCTGTCAGTTTAGCTCTATACCCTACTATTGCCAATACTTTAAGTTAGGTGAGATCGTTGTTGGCTGCTCTGCTCTGAGTGCAGTCCAGAATACTGACATTCCATTCATCGTCTAGCGTAATTCTATAGCTTACCTTGATAATCGTATGTCGATGAACAAGCCGTATTTAACGCGCATTACCGCTTAAGCTAAGAAGGCTGGAATGCTCTTTCCTAGATTTTTTATCATCTTCACCAGCCTGTCTTATGTTGATCTCAGTTCAAACACTTTATAGCCCTTACTATTTTCTACCTTTCATCATTTTTTACCCGCCTAGTTTATTTGTCTTCCCTCACCAGGTTGATCGCGCAAGGCGAAGACGCGTTCTGGAGGAGGTAATCCTTGCAAACGGCCCAGCCGACGCCACCGTTTGCATTCGGTGGACGTCTGAAAGCGGTGTCGAGATTACAGGCAATGACATCTACATGTCTGTCGTCGAAATTGCTATGTCCTCTGGTACTATTTTGGTTCCACGCTTTCGGAGTTATGATGAACTGCTTCTCACTTTTTCTTCACCAAGGTAAATCAGAAATGCCTTCGAATCCCCTCTGGTCCTCTTATCCGTCGATTTGGTATCGTTCTTTTTTGGCTTATTTCGCATTCGCTGTTCTATTTTTTCCATTGCCCTTCGGAATTCAGCGAGGCCGTTGAAGCTGTGCGCTGTCTCCATGGCAACAAAGTTTCCACTGAAGTGAACCCGAACCGTGAAATCGTCAACGTGACGCTGTCCGTTTGTTTAGACTCTGCCCCTAGCTTGCAAGTGCGTCACCCGGCTCCAACAACCTTCCAGGGTCAGCTAAATGTCGTCGCAGGTGACCCCTCTACTCGTGACTGGTTAACTGAAATGTGCAATATCGTTAACATCTCGGAAGATCAGTATATCCGCAGTCACGGCATGGATCCGGCTAGCAGTGTGTTCAAACCGATGCCTCGCCGAAGCCCACCTAATCAGCGGACTGCTCCGCGTGCGATGTCCGAATACGAGCGTTGCCTGCTTGGTGTGTTAATCTGATTCATAAATGTCTTCTATCCACCGTTCCTGCCTATAAGTTTTTTTGTCTCATAATTTTGCTATTTTATTGTCAGATTCTCCCTCTCCTTATCCTGACCATGTCCTGTTCTCGGATGCGAAGATTCATCCCTCACAGTCCTTTACTGCCGAATCGCCCTCGCACAAGCACTCACCCAAAGGTAATTCATTGCTATATTATTCCTATTCTCTACTTTGCTATCATTTGCGGTTTTGCTCTTTCGTGAACTGAAAGCTTCTCTGTCGCTTCTTTTCTCGCCTGGAAAGAAGATCCTTTTTAGCTTTGTTTCAACGTAATTGACTTGTTAGCTGTTGTTTCTACTGGCTATTTTTGTGGGGTAGTTCTGCTCTCTTTCAGCCTACACATCACCAGTGCTACGCATAAAATCCTGTGAGCCGAGTTCCCATGTCAGCAATGTGTTTCTTCATCCTTTTTGCAATACTTTGATTGCGCACTGCATTCCCAAATTCATTATTTTAGTTGTGTACGTTTGACTTTATCATTGAATAGTGAGCAGCCGCGCTTTCGTATCGTTTTCTAGGTTCCGTTCCGCTCGAGACTTATTCAATCAACCCTCCCATTGTGTATTTGCAATTTCATCATGCCAGCTACGTGCGCTACATTTACTTATTTTTTTTAGTTAGTAACAATGTTCACGTAATTGTCTTCAGACTCTACGTGGCACCGGAACTTGTCAATTAATCCTCCCCAAGCGCCTCCACAGGACATTTGTGTTACTTCCAACTCCTGCGCCAACGCTCCTGCCGTCTTTCCAGGCCTGGACAGTCTGTCGGAACTGCTCCCACCAACTCTTCATCCAGTTGCTAGTTGTGTTGACCTATCTGCTGAGGATTCTCGCTCCTCCTCGCCAGCTCTCGAGTTTCACCAGCTCATTCCCCAGGTGGATGTTCCTTCTGGTCGCAACTACTCGGCTATGGCGTCGCCTGCTCGTGTCGCTCTTAAGGTTGATGCACCACCGAGGCCACTGCCTCCAAGGGTGGAACTCCCTGCGTATTGTGCCGAGTAGGTCTCTCTATTTGTTATCACCTATCGTGCAGGGACTGCCTTCTATGCTAGTTTTTTGACTCCAGATTCCAGGTGGAGCCATGCAAATTTCTTCTGCAAACATGGCTCAATCAAAATGGTCACCTGCCACAAATAGCCTTATCTAATGCCCACTTACTTGTTTTCAACATCTGACTGAACATTTCCGGTTTTTTTCAGCGCTGTACCGCTCGTGGCCCTAGATCATGTAAGTGCCAGTCTTTTTTACTGCCCTCTTTAAATCAGAAAGTTTTAGACTCAATATCTTTGCTTGAAAAATAGTTGTGACATAGTCAAGGGGGAGACGGAAACGACCTTATATGGTTTGGTTGCCCTCATATCCCCAAATCCCGACGGACCCTGAGAATTTGAACCCTGGGCAATGGGTCATTGAAATGTGTTTTCGTCTAGAAAGCACTACCTAGGTGGCTTTTCAATGTTGACTGTCGTGTATCAGAATCCCAGGATATTTCTGTCACGCCAGAACGGCGCTCTTTGACTAAGCTTCTTTCCGGCCGCCTGCAAAAGCCACCTTTTGATAAAAATGTACTGCTTACGTATTATGCATTTTTCAACTTGATTATGACTGCCTTATAAATGATAATGTATTTCATGAAAAACATGCACCAGAATATTTTTATCGTACCGGTTTTGTAGCAAATCACGTCTTCTTCGGGCTTAACTGGAATATCCTGGGATTTTTCCGTAGGCTTATAAACATCGCAACCCAACCTAACTAATCCTGTCTCATCGAAAACACATTTCAGAATATTGATGATCAATTTTAGGAGATACAATATCTGTCCTAATTCATCAAATCTTATGGATTTCATGAGTTACGGCTCGTTACGCGAAATCAGCGCACGCTGCATCCACCAAAGGTTTACATCAATAAAGGATCGATCGTTAGGAAAAAATAAGGCTTATTATGGTTTACAAATTAATATTACATTTTCTAGAAATACTAATTTTTAAGAATAGGTACGGATTAGAAAATGCGAAAAATTGACATGAATAAAGCAGAAAAAGCAGAATTACTTTCGAAAAAATAGTGTTTTTCAGAGTTTTGCACCTGCACATTCCTCTAGATTAAGCGCAACGTAAAGTGTGGTCGCCATCAAGCAGCCTAACATGAAAGTGTATATTCCAAAACCGTTTCACGAGAATTGGTAGTTTTTCTTCCGTTTGTACATTGTCTTTGCTTCGTTTGACCAAGGCAAGCAGATTTTCGCTTGATTGTGCCGATAGAGACGTCACGGGAATATAATATTTCATAAGCTCACATGTTCACTGGCAGGTCACTGACTAATAAATTTAAATCGAATTGTCAGGTGCAATTGTAAACAAACCATTTAGTTTATGTAAACATGACTATTCTATTGTTAAATTTCTATATAATATTTCCGGTTTTCTATTACGATGAGTTTTAGATAGTCTTTGAAAATGGGGTGAATTCTTTACGATTTTCAGTGTCTTCAGTCGACTGCCCATAAATGTTAATTTTGTTCGATGTGTTTGGTAAATCCTTCGAAATAATATATTCCTTAAAAGCATTTACCGAAGTAATGACTATGTGGGCATTCTTTTTAATGCAGACGGCCGTCTGGGTCATATTTGCAGACACACTCTAACTTTAAAACTCGCTGCCGTGAAAAATGAACGTCCACAACAAAAGCCGGGAAAATATATGCCTATAATTAGTTTAAAAACTTTATATTATAAGTTACCTTTTTAAAAAGTGCTTTAATTAAATGTTTCGCTGTCAAATGCCTGCGTACTTAACGTTTTTTCCAAAAACTGGGACCGTTGACCAAATTTTCGACTTCGCTGAAAATTAGGGATAAATTTTCTGTTTAAAATTAAAGAGCTTACTTTTTCTTTCTATTGATGCGTTTTTCAATATATTTGCTTACTTATCACTCTAGTTCTAAGATTTCAAACGCACAGGAGAGTGGTAAAATGTGAATTTTCCGTCCCTTCCGTTTCATGTTTCCTTATTTATTTATCGTCAACTACAAACCGAAATTTTCTTGACAGGCTTCGCGTACGCCGTGACAGTGAAAAGTGGCGGCGTCATCGCGTCTCGTTTATATGCGCTTTTAGCGTCCTTACTATCGGTGTGATAAAACAAAGTACATTCGCAAAAGTTTATTACAGCGTTTTTGGTACAAAACATCATTAATTTGCAAAACTTGATTTTTTAGACTAAATCTGTCCTCTATTTTCCGCAAACAAACCTGCATTCACCTGATTTTCGTGAAAACAAAACAAAATTTTCCGTTCTGTGAAAGCATATATTCCAAACTTTTCCGGCTTATATCAATTTTCATTCATAGTACTGTGCACATAAACAAAATGCTTTGATCCGTAGCTTTTTATAGCGTACGAAAATTCCTTGATAGCAAGAAACGTCGGATTTTGCTCCATGTTGCCCCGTTTGCCCACTAATAAACCGATGTGAAGTGAGTTCTTAATTATTAAACAGCTTTTTGTGCATCAATTTAATGCAATAAATAGATCTAAAACCTCAAAATGCCTGTCCTGCTACTACCTCAAATTCTGACATCGACATTTCATGAGTAAGGCAATCTTCTGTATATATCGGGATTGTTTGACTTGTAGTAAATTACTACTGATAATAAAATTATCAACCTTCACTGACATCTCCCTTAAACGCTTCTATGGATTGTGAATGTCGGCACCTCACTAACCACTGCTGTCGGCAATTTTCGTTCATCTTCCACGCGCGCAGCCCTTAATTTACCACTGTATGGAAGGACAAACCGGACCGCCTAAAGGCTTGAATCCGCGACTTGTTTACAATTCCTACGCCTGTCCTGGCGAGAGCCCATCTACCACTGTTAGCATACCAAATCGCAACCGACAGGGCAACGAACCCGAGACTCAAGGGTTAGGGCGTAGTAATTATAAAAAGTCGTGGATTCAAGCCTTTAGGCGCTAGAAAACCTGGGGTTGGGTATGGTCAGCTGATGAGGCTAATAAGCCAGCCATGATCGTTCCAGTCGCCTTCGGCTTTGCCGGTAATTTCATTCTCCCAATGAAAAAACTGCCGGTTGGTTTCAAACGACATCCCCTTAGACCTGATAGGAGGCTGGCGTGGGTTCGAATCCCACCGAAGCCGCCGAGTTTTTTTCCAAAGTGGGTCAAAGGAATTATTCAAATTTGCCAAAATCCTCTACTAACTGACGTTTGTTTTCTAGTACAATGCGGGCACGGATTACATAATAAAAAGAGGAATTTTGTTGGATGTGCTAAACGTCATTCACGATCCCACTTACGGTTTCCGGTGGAGATTTCAATGAAAACCAACAATTTCTGGTTTTGAGAGTGAGGGTTTGAAGGCAAACATTGGAAGATGATGCGTTGAAGGAAGGTGGTACCTGGTTATGCATAATAATGGTCCTCTGGCAAAACAGAACGAGTGAATTGCGTTAGCGATCGGTTAGCGTTAATCAACGAATGCAGTCAATATTCCCAGTTTTAACCGGCAATACAACGAGCTCGTAGCTCAACGGTAAGAGGATTGAAGTTGTGATCACCGGGTCGCTGGTTCGATCCTCGGGTGGTGCACTACCTGGGACTGGGTATGACTGGCTTATGACAGCTAATAATCCAGAAATGGCGATTCCATTCTCCGTTGTCTTTGCCGGCAATATTAATCTGCCTCTACAACCAGCCGCAATGCAGCTGCTGATGGGGGTCGAGAGTGAGCCTCAAGGCAGAATGGGACGAGTGAGTTCCGTTAGCGATAGGTGAGCGTCAATCAACGAATGCAATTGTCCTCTGGTGGACACATGCTCCTAACATGCTCCATTTTTGAACCATGGATTTCCATCGTTTTTGTTCAACCCTGCAACTACCAACGCACTCCCCTTCCTGTGCAACCATCGGTTGTGTGGATTTTTAGTTAAATACTTAAGCCATTGCGGCGTCTGCGTGGGTGACGACCACTGTTCCATGTCCAATTCACTTTGTGTTTGGTTTTCACAAAAATGGGGGTCCTGCACAGGCACATTGATGTTCCAGATGGGGAATGGTCCAGGTCATTCATGTGGCAAGGTCAACTATTGCATCGCGTACCCTAACGCATGTTCTTACTACCTAACGAAAAAGCTCTGCTCACACAAAGCCTGCCGACTTGGAGATAGCGCCTACTCCAGAACTAAAGTCATCGAATACAATGGATCGGCCTATCCTTGGCATGAACCTAGAGAAGGGTGTGCAGATATGCCTATAACGTTTACGCAGCTTTGTTGGTTGCAATTGTAGAGTCGTAGGCGCCGATGGTGGTCGCCAATCCTAATCGCCCCCTCCCCGCTCCCCATGCACGAAGTGAGAGCCTCGCGTGGATGAGACAGACCTTGAATTCATGGGAGGGGCCAGGGAACTTGCCCGCTAGGTTATTTCTGATGGAATGGCCACTCTGGGAGAAAGTGTACCTTGCGCCAACTTCATGCAGGTGACATTGCTTCGAGAGGCAAGCCTTTCTGAGTTTGCCAGTAAAAACGAGCCAGCTTTCGGGCACAAACGGTTGTCCTTCTGTTACTGATTGGCTATTTGACAATGCATTAAACAGGGAACTTCCCAGGTTGTTCGAGCAAACGAGGTCTTTTTTCCTAGGACAGTTAAGCCTTCTCTGTGTTATTCCGACTGTACTAATCAAACAAGAACAAAACCATGACTCAACGGGCTCTCAACAACATCATTCGCTTGTCTCAAACTGAACCGGATGTTATAGGATAGTTAGAATCGGCGGCCTCCGAAAGTCAATTAGAGCTCTGCACTCCCTACGGTTTACAAATTGTGATCCGCTTGTCGACGTGATCTCGTTTGCTGGATTGCATCCAAAATGTGGGGATGTTGCGAGGAATCGACCTGTCTTGTGGTGATAAACATACAAGCAAAAACCTTTGAACCCGTCTAGCATACAACACACGAGCACGTGGGAGCGCAGACCGACTTAAACAGAAGAAGGGCATACCGGCTACGAGTCGCATCCATCCATGTACAATGAAATCTGATGAATTTGAGTAGTTATTGCCCCTTTCGCGAAATTAGCGCACACTGCGTCCACCAAAATTTTACGTTAATAAATAACGGATCGTTAGGAAATATATGCCTTTTTGTGGATTACAAATTAATATAACATTGTCTAGAAATTTTAATTTTTTTAGAATAAGTACAGATTACGCAAAATGGGAAAAATTGACCTAGTTGAGTAAACTGAAGTTTTAAATGTATAGGAAGCCTGACCATGCAATTAAACGAGAGAATGAAGCAGAAAAAGCCGAATTACTTTTGAAAATAGTATTTTTCAGAGTTTTGTACTTACATATTCCTCTAGATTAAACACAACGTAAAGTATGGCCGTCATCAAGCAGCCTAACATGAAAGTGCATATTCGAACACCGTTTCACAAGAATTTCGTCGTTTTTCTTCCGTTTATACATTTTTCTTAAATTCTTTTTGACCAAGGCAAAGCAGATTTTTCGCTTCATTGCGCCGATAGGGACGTCACATGAATATAATATTTCATAAGCTCACATGTTCACAGGTCGGTCAATGACTAATAAATTTAAATAGAATCGTCAGGTGCAATCGTAAACGTACCATTTGGTGTATATAAATAGGACTATTCTATTGTTAAATTTCTCTATAAATATTTTGAGTTTTCTATTACGATGAGTTGCAGATAGTCTTTGAAAATGAGGCGAATTCTTTACGATTTTCATCGTCTTCAGTCGACTGCCCAGAAATGTACATGCCGTTCGATGTGTTTGGTAAAACCCTCAAAATAACATATTTCTTTTAAGCATATACCGAAGCAGTAACTTTTTGGCATTCATTCTAATGCAGACGGCCGTCTGGGGTCATATTTGTAGACTCACGCAAACATGATAACTCGCTGCCATGAAAAAGCAACATCCACAACAAAATCTGGGGAAATATATGCCTAATATTAGTTAAAATATTTCCTATCATAAGTAATTTGTTTAAAAAGTGCTTTTATAAGACGTTTCGCTGTCGAATTCCTGCGTAATTAACATTTTGTCAAAGGGAAGTCAAGAAAAAACTGGGACCGTTCGACTAAATTTTCCACTTCACTGAAATGTATGGACACAATTTCTGTTTAAATTTAAAGAACACTCTTTTCTCTTTCTATTGAAGCATTTTTCGATATATTTGCTTACTTCTCAGTCTAGTTCTAAGCTTTTAAACACACAATAGAGTGACCGAATATATACTTAAAATTTGCGATGAAAGTGAATTTTCTGCCCCCTCCGTTTTAAATTTCCTTATTCATTTATAGTCTCTTGCAGACCGAAATTGTCTTTTTAGGCTTCGCGTACGTCGTGACTGCGAAAAGTCACGGTGTATCATCGCGTCTCCTATATATGCGCGTTTAAGCTCCTAACTATCGGTGTGGTAAAACAAAATACATTCACAAAAAGTTTATTACAGCGTTTTTTGGTCCAAAACGCCATAACTTTGCAAAACTTGATTTTTAAACTAAATTTGTCATCAATTTGCCGTAAACAATGTACGCTCTCAAACTTCCATTCAACTGATTTTTGTGAAAACAAAACCAAATTTACCGTTCTCCGAAGGGATATGTTCCACATTCTTTCCGGCTTATATTAATGTTCATGCATAGTTATGCGCATAAAAAGCAAAACGTTTTGATCTGTAGCTCGTAATAGCGTACGCAAATTCCGGGATGGCAAGTAACGTCTAATTTTGCCCCATTTAATCCCGTTTTCCCTTGAATAAACTGATCTGAAGTGATCTCTTTATTATTAAACAGCTTTTTCTTCATAAATTTAATACAACGAACAGAAATAACACCTTAAAATGCCTGCCCTGCTACTACCTCAAATTCTGATATAGACATTTTGCATGAGTTAGGCAAATCTACTGTAGGCTGGTTTGCGCCAGCAGAGACTGCATGGCCTCTTGTTTCGAACCGTCGAGGAAATTGTTCTGAATAGTCCGAGCGGCGCTGCGCTGGACATTTCGCAGCTTGGATCGGTCCTTGCCCAGAGCACCAGTTCCAGTGTACATCCGACTCACATTGTCCCCATTCTTTTTGCCAGGGACTATAACGGGGCAAAGTGGGGAGAGAAACGCTGATGGATAAGTCAAAGAAGAACATGTAGTAAGGATTACTTATATGGCCCCGAAAACAGGACACGGGAATAGGCACGCAACGCCCAAGTAATAAAGGCGGCCCTGCGCATAGTTCTTGGAAGGGTACATATTCCTTAACCAGAACACTAGGTGGAAAATAAACCTAAATCGCAACCCTAATCCTAACGCTAACCCTACCCCAAACACTAACCCTACATTTAATTCGAAGCATAACTCTGACCCTTATCCTTATTTTCTTGGAATTCGGTGCAAAGCCACCCGTAGTGCAGGCAGTTTCTGTTCTAATGTCCCATTTTGAGGACCATGTAAGTAAGCCCTACTGCGCGGACTCGGCAACTTTAGTCCTTAAGTGTAAAAATTGATCAGACCGAGGGCCGACAAACAAAACCACGGCATGCCACTTCCGGGTACGTTTAGGTATCTACAGTTGACGCTTTGAGCCGACCAAGCTCTCCAAAACGTCTGCACATAAATAAAATTGTTGCGGTAAGCCCGTCTTATTTCTGAAATTATCAATCCCGATCACTCGACTTTGCCAACCCTGAGCACAAGAATGCACATTAGGTGGCGTAACTCGTCATTACAAAAATTAAAGAAGACTATTTTTGGGCCAACCAAAACCTTGGACATTTTACTTATTCGCTAACTCGTTCCGGAAAAAAGGTCCTTTTTACTCATGCCAAAAAGGCTTCAAGGAAATTTAACAATCTGCGCGTAACTCAACTTTTACCTTCCAGTTAGGCAATTTCGTACGCTAATACCTGTTCGAGGCCACATTTGTGAATCAGTTGGGGTTTTTGGTATGGGAGGACATTTAACCAAATCAACTTCTGCTGAATTTAAAATTATTTTTTGGCCAGCGTAAGTCAGGGGAATCAAGTGGTAACAAGCACGTTGTTTGCAGAAGAACAGAAATCAGTTCTTTAAAAATTCAGTTAACTGTAGACAGTTAATTATTAATTTAAAAGTTTTTGGCCAATGCAGTTCAGCCGGGTTCGGATTGATTTGAGAAATCGATTCTTACTGAAAAAAAGTCAGCTTTGTACATATGTGCGCTTTTATGCTCTGAAAACTAATGCTAGAGCCTACAGGCAATCCATTGTTAATAGAAGCGGAGAGACGAGTTCCAGGAAGTAGTCGTGAAGAAGAGCTTTATCAGCCTACATTAACCGGCTAATAAAGTTCTAGTTTTACTGATCCTGTCTCCTTCTTCACAATCCATTGAAATGACGCGCGTATACTTTTCCGGCATCTGCAAATATTTCACAAGCAACCATGAAAAGAGGCTCATTAAGCAGTCATTTAAAGTTTTGGAACGCATGGTCAGATACCTTTTATGCGGTCTACTTTATGCTTTTACGTAATTTAGAAACAGAAATGGGCAGAGCATTAACAGTTTGAGCAATATTCTGCGGTAGTGTGAGACAGAAGTGTTTTAAGGATTTTCTACGGAGAGTGAAAAAGGCTAGCAAACCTCTCAATTTTTCCCACACTTACCCTGAGAAAAGACGTATAACGTAAACATTTCTCAGCGAAATATACTACTAAAGAAGCACTTTTAAAAGGTAACCTTTTATAAAAATGGTTTTCCACTGATCAACATCACATTCATCGCAGGCCGTTGTTGCGTGCGTTCAATGTTTCTGTGATGTGGTTTCATGTTTGGGATACAGTACACGTAGAGACCCAAACCAGCATGTGGGTAAAAAAGGATGCTAGAAAACTCGAGCACCTACAGTACGTGACCTACCTCCATAAAATCTCGTGGATTAAATGAGATAGGTCGCGTTATGCAAAATCAGCACACACTGCGTCCGCTAAAGATTTATAGCAGTAAATAAGCGGCGGTTTTAAAACCAGTCGTATTGTGATTTAAAATTAATATTATGTTGGTTGGACATACTATTTTTTTTTATAAAAAGCGGCAAATTCCGAAAACGTGAAAAATCGGGTTCGCTATTTTAACCTGAGGTTTTAAATGTACAGAGATATAAAAAATATTTCATAGGCTGACATGCTTTTTAGGTCGGTCAGTGACTTCTTTAGTTACATAGAATTTTTAGGTGAATTCGTAAGCATAACATTTTCATACATATTTAGACGACATTTCTGTAAATTTCTCTTTAAAGTATTTCAGGATGACGATAAGCTTTTAGATCGTCCTTGAGAAATTGGTAAATACTTAATGTTTTTCCGTTTTTCTGTTTATTGCCAATAAATGTAGACTCTGTCGTAAGTGCTTATCAAAACCTTCAAAATAAGATACTTCTTAAAGGCATTTACCGAAAAAGTGAGTTCTAAGACCGTTTTCTAATGCAACTGGCCGTTTTGGGTCATGTTGTAAGACTAAACCAAGCACGCGAAAATTCGTGCCAATAATATTTAACGCCCAAACATGCGAAAACTCGTTGCCGAGAAGAATAAACGCCCACAACATAGATTTCGGCGAATTAATATGACTAAAGGTCTATTTAAAACTCTTATAATAGAAACCTCTTTAAAACACGCTTTAATCAAATATATCGTTATCAAATGTCCTGAGTACTCAACCGCTTTCGAGAAGTCGAGTCGAGGAAAAGAGCGAGGGTTTTCGCGATGGGCACGCTAAAAATAAGACGAAACAATGTCTGATGACAGAAATGAAGGTCACTGATCGTTGCTCTGTTAGGGCGTTTTTCGCTATACTTGCTTATTTACGGTCCATTTGTAAGATTACAAATGTACAACCGAGTGGCCAGAATATATACCACAATTTCACGAAGGAGATGCTCAACTTGCCCTATTTGTCTCAATTTTCCATATTCATTAATAGTCAACTGCAGATATATACTGTCTGGATATCTTTCGCATACAACGTGAGAGAAAAATGACGACCTGTGGCGGCCTTTTCGTATATATGCTTCTTTCCAGTCCGCAATAATCGGTAGTGGTAAAACAAAAATACACACACGTTTTATTCACTGAGTTGTTGGGCATTAAAAGTCATAAATTTGCAAAAAGAATTTTTAAAAGCAGAAATCCGTCCTTGTTTTCCGAAAACAATGCGATTTCTCATCACTCTCCATTTATCTGGTTTTGTGAACGCAAGATTAAATTTTCCATTCTCTGAAGGGCTATATTTAAAAATTTTCTAGCTTATAGTAAAATGCATACAAGCAAGAAGGTTTGGTCCAGAGGGTGCAATGACGTAGGAAAATACCTGGAAATCAAGAAAGGTCGGATTTGGTTCCATTTTACCCAGTTTTGCCTTCAATAAATTGATCTGAAATGAACTCTGCCTTAGTAAGCAGCATTTTGCGCCTCAAAGCCGTACAAAAAACACAATTAACAATTCAAAAGACGACTTGGCGAGCATACGCGCTGCTTTCGATAACTTCTCTTCAGGCCAGTACAGTTTTGGGAAACGTTGGAACGCAGTAGAAATTTAAAACACGAAATCGATAATGTTCGTCCATTTGTGTGGGTTATCGAGGAATGTGCATAGGGGAGGGTGATAAGAGACAATGTGATGAGGCGGCAGTAAGTGTTTGAGTAGAGCCGTTCTAGGAGAAGGGGAGGACAGAGATGGCGCGGGGGATGCATGCAGTTAAGCGGCCGTTGGCCAAGCTAAGTGCGGAGCTTGTACGAGGTTCTTTTGTGCGCACAAGACCGGCTTCTTCAACCTAATGGCAGTCGCTTCTGCTGCTGCTAGTAGACGTTGACCCAGTGGCTTGGGGTATTTTGGTGGTACCTTATAAATTACACGACAAGCTTCGCTGGGGTCCACACTATGCCCGGTGTCAACAAGATGTGCAAGGATGGCGCTTTTTATGCTCTTGACTTCCCCTTTGCTCAGCCATGCTGGGATGTGTTCTTTTATTCTTTTGGATAAGCGCCGACTCGTGCGACCAATATAACCTGCTCCACAGGAGCAAGTAAATGAGTGAATGCACATGGAGGTGTGTGCCATACTCCCGTCTTAAATTTCCCGTGCCCGACCTTTAGCCCTAAAGCTCAAAGCATTATAGTAAAACTAATCGTAGTGGCTGCCCACAAGAAGGAAGACGAGCTGCGAGAACTACCGTGATATAAGTTGAATCGAAGCTGCTGCAGAGACCCTCCTCCACAGGTGATTGCGTACGTCGTGACTGCGAAAAGTCACGGTGTATCATCGCGTCTCCTATATATGCGCGTTTAAGCTCCTAACTATCGGTGTGGTAAAACAAAATACATTCACAAAAGTTTATTACAGCGTTTTTTGGTCCAAAACGCCATAACTTTGCAAAACTTGATTTTTAAACTAAATTTGTCATCAATTTGCCGTAAACAATGTACGCTCTCAAACTTCCATTCAACTGATTTTTGTGAAAACAAAACCAAATTTACCGTTCTCCGAAGGGATATGTTCCACATTCTTCCGGCTTATATTAATGTTCATGCATAGTTATGCGCATAAAAAGAAAACGTTTTGATCTGTAGCTCGTAATAGCGTACGCAAATTCCGGGATGGCAAGTAACGTCTAATTTTGCCCCATTTAATCCCGTTTTCCCTTGAATAAACTGATCTGAAGTGATCTCTTTATTATTAAACAGCTTTTTCTTCATAAATTTAATACAACGAACAGAAATAACACCTTAAAATGCCTGCCCTGCTACTACCTCAAATTCTGATATAGACATTGCATGAGTTAGGCAATCTACTGTAGGCTGGTTTGCGCCAGCAGAGACTGCATGGCCTCTTGTTTCGAACCGTCGAGGAAATTGTTCTGAATAGTCCGAGCGGCGCTGCGCTGGACATTTCGCAGCTTGGATCGGTCCTTGCCCAGAGCACCAGTTCCAGTGTACATCCGACTCACATTGTCCCCATTCTTTTGCCAGGACTATAACGGGGCAAGTGGGGAGAGAAACGCTGATGGATAAGTCAAAGAAGAACATGTAGTAAGGATTACTTATATGGCCCCGAAAACAGGACACGGGAATAGGCACGCAACGCCCAAGTAATAAAGGCGGCCCTGCGCATAGTTCTTGGAAGGGTACATATTCCTTAACCAGATCACTAGGTTGAAAATAAACCTAAATCGCAACCCTAATCCTAACGCTAACCCTACCCCAAACACTAACCCTACATTTAATTCGAAGCATAACTCTGACCCTTATCCTTATTTTCTTGGAATTCGGTGCAAAGCCACCCGTAGTGCAGGCAGTTTCTGTTCTAATGTCCCATTTTGAGGACCATGTAAGTAAGCCCTACTGCGCGGACTCGGCAACTTTAGTCCTTAAGTGTAAAAAATTGATCAGACCGAGGCCGACAAAAAAACCACGGCATGCCACTTCCGGGTACGTTGACGCTTTGAGCCGACCAAGCTCTCCAAAACGTCAGCACATAAATAAAATTGTTCCGGTAAGCCCGTCTTATTTCTGAAATCATCAATCCCGATCACTCGACTTTGCCAACCTGAGCACAAGAATGCAAATTAGGTGGCGTAACTCGTCATTACAAAAATTAAGAAGACTATTTTGGGGCAACCAAAACCTTGGACATTTTACTTACTCACTAACTCGTTCCGGAAAAGGTCCTTTTACTCATGCCAAAAAGGCTTCAAGGAAATTTAACAATCTGCGCGTAACTCAACTTTACCTTCCAGTTAGGCAATTTCGTACGCTAATACCTGTTCGAGGCCACATTTGTGAATCAGTTGGGGTTTTTTGTATGGGAGGGCATTTAACCAAATCAACTTCTGCTGAATTTAAAATTATTTTTTTGGCCGGCGTAAGTCAGGGGAATCCGAGTTGTAACAAGCACGTTGTTTGCAGAGAGACAGAAATCAGTTTTTTTAAAAATTCAGTTAACTGTAGACAGTTAATTATTAATTTAAAGTTTTGGCCAATGCAGTTCAGCCGGTTTCGGATTGATTCGAGAAATCGATTCTTACTGAAAAAAAGTAAGCTTTGTACATATGTGCGATTTTTATGCTCTGAAAACCAATGCTATGCCCTACAGGCAATCCATCGTTAATAGAAGCGGAGAGACGAGTTCCAGGAAGTAGTCGTGAAGAAGAGTTGTATTAGCCTACATTAACCGGCTAATAAAGCTCTAGTTTCACTGATCCTGTCTCCTTCTTCGCCATCCATTGAAATGAAGCGCGTTTATTTTTCCGGCATCTGCGAATATTTCACAAGCAACCACGAAAAGGCTCATTAAGCAGTCATTTAAAGTTTTAGAACGCATGGTTAGATACCTTTTGTGCAGTCTTCTGCTGCACGGTATTTATGTTGTATAAACAGAGCTACTTTACCACCACTTCACCATCGCGATCTCCCTGGCTTCTGGCTCGCCGTTCCGTACCTGTTTCGTTAATGGTCTAAGTACAGTTTTAAAATGTTGAACAATTCATAATCTTTTCGAGTAATCACGTTTTCCAGCTGTCTATAAGGCACAGGCTAATGTATTGAATGCGTGCCGTAAGGGTTTCTAGTTGTTCACGGGAAACTTACCCGGACTTTCATTATTTTTGATCAACGCTCGCCGCGGCCTGCGTTGCCATTATCTGGGGTGTGTTAGCTTCATCAGCCGGATCTGATCAGGGATTCAAAGCATTGCACTCGCACGGCGCCGGATTTTTGAAGTCGTCGTTAGGTTTTTTCGACAAAATTTTCCCTTTTTTACGATACCGCGATCTAAAAAGTCGCTGCATACATTAAAAAACTGAAAGATCATAGTCTTTGTTAATGTATTTTTTGTGTTGTATAAGCTTATGCCGATCTCTAAGGCGAGGCAGATACAGGCGCATGTCTATCATTGCAGATAAAGAGGACTACACGCTTAACCCATGGCAGGTGCCATAAATGCTCAACCTTTCTTGTACAGAATTTTAAACCTGGTGTGCCTTAGCAGGAGCATCTTCCTTTCTTTCTCATTTGCTACGATTTAAAATCGATCTTCGATTTTGTCTTCTGTGTGGTGGTGATGCCTTTTGGTGATTGGCAGATGCGTGGTAATTTTAAGTTGATATCTTTCAAGATCTGAGACCTTGCTCAGATAGCACGTTTAAAACTCACCCATGCAGCAATGAGCGCGGTGATTGCTACCTGTCTCCCCGCCTGGTTACCATTTTCGTTGCACGGTGCTTTGCGCCGAAACGTACCTATTGTGGCTTGATGTCTTTCTGCGAATTCATTTCTTCTGTTAGGATATCGGTTGTTCCTTTACCGCTATAATAATCCTGCTCCAGTTGTATTTTAAAGGGGTAGGGGAGTGACAACTGTACGCGGTGTATCCTGCCGGGTGTTTAATTGGATGATTACAGAGATGGTGAGCCTCCTGTGAATAGTCATCCTGAAGGCCGAACATGTGCATGTTCCAGCCGCTCGAGAGCTATGATCACATGACTCCTAGACGGGACTATGTAACGGAGCAGCAATGCTTATATGCGCTCGGCTTCCCTGAGATTTTTTTCTTTTGTGAAAACTGTCTTTCCAGCTATTCTGTGACCATCGAATTTTGTGCGCATTATGTAAAAGCAGATGGCTTACTTTCCTCTCTTTCCTCTCCTCCCAAGTCGGTCCCCCAAGCACCTCCGCCTGAAATTATCGACCCCTTTCTGACCAATCAGTCCGCTGGTGATGGCTTGCCCCCTCCGCTGGTTCCTCAACGTGTCGGCCCGCCAATTCCGCCCCGACGGCCGCCCGTCAAGTAAAGTGTCATTCCTCAACAATGACACCATCTGCGTACCCTCTCGTTGGCGCGGACTGAAAACTGCGCAACCTGATCCTGGTGAAGCTTGTGTTTACGCGTGCGTGCGTGCGTGCTTGTTTATCAGATATGAGGACTTCCAGCCTCATTACCATCATTCCATTGTGCATTTCCTCACCGCTGAATCTCCTTTTTCTCTCCCCTACCTTTGCTGGTTTTATAATCGTGTTTGTGTATGTCTGTCTGGTGTTGTTGCCTTCACTGCACTGGTAATTGCTGTTGTTGATATTTTTTCATGAATCTCCTACTTGCCACAGGCCCCTTTTCTGCGATTTATGTTTCGTCACCCTGGACAAACGATTCGGGTATACTACTTTACAGGGGAAAGCGTTATTTGGACATATTTAATTTTGTCTTTTATTTCTGTTTTTTTCGAAATAAATACGCTGTTTATAACTTCTCCGACTGGCATCCCTACTTTTTGGGGAGCGAAACTGGTCTGTGCCGCGCTACTCGTGTTCTCAGTTGACCGTTTTAATTGACAGCTTTCATCTTCTGAGATGTCGATGACGAGGTTAAATGCCTTGACGGTCGGGTTTATAGTGTGCTTGGAGCTTCCGATGAGTAAATCGAGAGTCAGGCTCAATGGCTCCATCTTAATGGGACCTCAGTGGCACTCTCACCCCTTCCGTGTGAAATCCGCCTATTGTGTTGCGTTGTGTGGGGGGGGGGCGGTTTATGTGTGGCACAAGCAGAATGGATCCTTCAGGTATGTAAGCCACTTGCGCCCAATCCTCGCAATAGGTGTCTATCCGGTTTGGAGGGTAGGCTATTTTCTAGACGAGGGAGAAGAGAGTCAGGTCGCATCTGCGAGACTATTTGCCCAGGGCACTGCTCTTATTCCTCACTATGAACAAGCTGAAACACTCCTGAACTATCACGGTGCGTAAATAACCTTGGTCTGGAAGGCTGTCAACTGACGGGCTACCTCGGTCCAATGCCTCCTACAATGGCACTCGCACTCAGTTGGGATCGGGGCGGCCCCCTCTCTTTCTTACTGTGGAAGTCGTGGTCCATTGTACGTGGATTAAGTCTGCTTGTCACGTGTATATGTACTGATTAGAATTGTTAGTCACTGCGCTCTTTTCCGCCCCCGTCGTCCTGGCTCACTCTTGCTACCGGGCCCAGGGGTGAGGGAGGAGAGCGTGCGACAGATGCCGCTCAAGTCTCCTCTCATTAACAACTAATTTATGCGCAAGTCACCGTTCATACGCTCGCCATGCCATGAACTCGGCACGCCGTGAACATATTCGGTAACGACAATTGAACGTTCACCTACATGAGCCGCTCCGCGTCTACTCCCTACGTGTCGAGGCAGATCTGGTTTCGTCCTTCTTCCGTAGTCCTTACCGAGATGCAGCTTCTCCAAGGCACCGTTAAAACCTGGACGTTGCGTGGAGCCAGAATGTATTAACCCACTTGCGCTGCGAGGCACCCGGTGCCACTGGCAGCATCCCAACTGACTGCTGTTCCCTCGGTGTTCCAATACGTCTTTGCAGGCAACAAAGTTCAGGAGGTTCGACGCAGCCTTACCTTTCGCCTTAATTTATCCATAGTGAAGTCAACTTACTTTGCATCCCCCCTCTCTTCCGACAAGGCTACTGGAGATGGTCGTGGGTGTTTTGAGCCAAACAACCCGTCTGTGCGGGCCGAATGGCCCGGTCCCCGACTTGAAATGCCTCGGGCTTCATTTGCGGAGGGCGTGTCCAATAGCGCCGAAGAGGGATAGCCATTAAGACCGCACTAACAAACGGGCCTTTCTGCCACGACCTTCTGCTCCTCGTGATAATATCTGGGTGCATCATATAAAGGGTGACCCAGATGTAAGTGAACCCTTATTATTAACAGTTACAAATTTAAGTGCGACTGTTCAAGATGGAAACCGTTATTAGCAATAGGGTTGTGACATCGTTCGGTGGTTGAATAAGTTCTTTTTAACTTATCGTTGGCTTAATATTTTCCATTGGCTTTATGATGCTCTTTTTCTGATCATCGAGTCTTTGGTTTCTCGCTGAATACCCGAAAGAACTCTGGAGGACTGAGGTCCATTCCATGGTTCCGTGGCGGCTTATCCATCTACGCGGAAAATGTTCATCACGCCACTTTCGAACAGAGCAACCATAATAGGTAGGGGCGCTGTCCTCCTGAAAGTACAAATAAGCGTTATCTGCACGTTGCGACACTACAGGCCGCAACTTTCCTTTAAAATTGTTAGAGATGATTAGGGCCTTCACTGTGTTATCGAAGGAAAGCAAGCCAATTAATACCACACTAAATGTCACTACAAAAAGTGATAACGGGCAAATTAAGCTTCTGGTGTAATATCTCATGTGCATTTGAATCTGACCAATAGACGCAGTTATGTCGATTCCCCCCGTCTTTTACTTTGCAGCAGGTTTCCTGTGACAAAATAACGTTTCAAAAAGTCAGGCAAATCTTCGAATTCAGCCAACAAAGTTTCACAATCTTTAAGATGCCTGTCTCCTTCATCTTTGTTATGAGCGTGGGTTGCACGTCGACGATATGTCTGCAAGTCGATATCCGACTTGATGCGTTGTAGAGACGATCGCAATTTGCCCAACCCTGCAGCAACACATCAGTTGGATTTCAAGGGCGGTTGAGGTACGATGCTACTAAATCTTGACCAGCAATAGTCCTAACTATTGTTGGTTCATCGGGTACAGTAGATAACCTACCTCATGAAATGTCTATATCAGAATTTGAGGTATTAGCAGGACAAGCATTTTTAGGTGTTAGTTCTTTTTTTTATTAAATTGATGTACAAAAGTCACTGTTTGAGTAAATGCTTTTAAGAAATATATTATTTTGAAGGTTTTTCAAACCCATCGAACGGAATGTATATTTATGGACAGTCGACTAAAGACACTGAAAATCGTAAAGAATTCACCCCTATTTTCAAATACTAACTGAAACTCATCGTAATAAAAAACCTGAAATAGTTATGGAGAAATTTAACAATAGAATAATCATGTTTACATAAACTAAATGGTACGTTTACAATTGCACCTGACGATTCTATTTAAATTTATTAGTCAGTGACCTGCCTGTGAACATGTGAGCTTATGAAATATTATATTTCTCTGACGTCCCCATCGGCGCAATCAGGCGAAAATCTGCTTGCCTTGGTCAAACGAAGCTAAGACAATGTACAAACGGAAGAAAAACTACCAATTCTCGTGAAACGGTTTTGGAATATACACTTTCATGTTAGGCTGCTTGACGGCGGCCATACTTTAAGTTGCGCTTAATCTAGAGGAATGTGCATATGCAAAACTCTGAAAAACACTTTTTTCAAAAGTAATTAGACTTTTTCTGCTTTATTCACTCGTTTAATTGCATGGAGAGGCTTCCTATGCATTTACAACTTCGGTTTACTCAACTAGGCCGATTTTTCACATTTTCATAATCCGTACCTTTTCTAAAAAATTATATTTCTCGACAATGTAATATTAATTTGTAAACCACAACATGCCTTATTTTTCATAACGATCAGTTCTTTATTGATATAAAACTTTGGCGGACGCAGCTTGCGTTGATTTTGCGTAACGGGCCATAACTCACGAAATCCATCAGATTTCATGAGTTAGGACAGCTAACTGTATATCCGCGTTGGCAGTGTTGCCAGCTCGTTCGACTTTTCGTACCAATGCGTAGATCTTTGAGTTTGATAGGAGGATGTATCAAATGACTCGTTCAACTGATCTCTAACTTCTTTCTAACTTTGGTCCAATGGATAATAACTATTGAAAACATGAGCATGTGCTTCGATTGTTAAGGTGCGTCGTGTTTTGATCATGTCCCAAATGAAAGAGGTTGATAATCAATTCAAATTTATGAAAGGGCGAGCTGCGTTCGCTTGAGCTGCCCATGGTACAGGGACGGGAAGGGGAGCAGAAATACCGAGTGTGAGGAAACACACTCACAACACCAAATATGCTTCTCTGATTTAGCCAGTGAATCGAGGCTGTTTCTGGGGGGTGGCCGTAGGCGGAGCATAGCTTCGAGGAGGCATGGAGAAGATTTTGATGCCAGTTAGGGGACGTTGGGAGCGGTACCCACCTGCAGGAGGCAAATGATGCGACCCGCTACAGCCTACACGGTGGAACCCCTAATTGCACACAACACTAACTTGTAAGAAGAGTTCGACTGTCAAACTCCGACGATGTCCACAGAAGTGTGGCGCAGGGACGGTGACTTGCCCGCAAATTTGTTTTACGTGGTGGTAGATTTGCAGAACATCTACCGCACTCTCTCTTCCCTTACCCTCCTGTGCCCGGTGTCAAAACATCGTCAAGAAGAGCTGAGGCGGGGTCGGGCGCAGATTAATCATATCCCACGGAGCGGCAAAGTGGGGAGCGGCATGAACCTTGCGCTACGCCTGCCCCTTTTTGACACGCCCCTTCTGTTCGGAATTCGCTGTGGGCTCGCATCCAAAATAATAACGCCTGCCCCACCGTGATTTGTCCCCCGTGTTAGTCCAGCGCATCTACCATGCGGCCCGTTTAGGAGCAATATCAATGATTCAACCGTCGATTTTGACGAGGTCTACCGTAAGCTCCATGGAAGGACGGAGCAGGGAAGGTGACTTGCGCGGGGATTGGTTTTAAGTGACAATAGCCTTGCGCTGCAGCTACTGCGCTTTCTCCTTCTCCCCCACCTATGCCCGGTGTCGTGACAGATTCAAGAAAACGGGAGGCGGGAGAGGGCGCAGGTGGCAAGTTTTCATAACTGGTTCGGATCCCACAGAGTGCGAGTGCCATACATGCCACATTAATAAGGAACCATTGCAGCCTGACTCTCAGGTTGTTCGTTACACACTGGGTTGACTACGTGAGCTGAATTATCCCGTCAGTTGGTAACCTTCTAAGCCACGGCTTTTTAGCGCACCATGATATTTTCAAGCTTATCGTATTGTTTATAGTAAGGAATGCGCTGAGCCGTCATCCTCACTCTCTCCCCCACCCCCAAAATTAGACCACTGTCCGAGCCGGTCAGTGGTCTGATGTGTAAGTGGGTGCAGCTGCTATTGACCTCGCCCCAAACACAAGCACCAGGATTTCACACAACAGGGGGTTGAACGGCTCACTTCTCACATGTGTGAGATAGCCAGAGGTCACGTTATGAAGGAGCCATCGCTGCCTGACTCTCAGACCACCAGTCAGCCACTCCACACAACACACATTGTACTCACTGCGAGGTTTGAGTGTAATTGTCAGTTGGCAACCTTCCAACCCACGGCACTTATCACCCCGTGATAATCTCAATCTCAGATCACAGATGCAGCAGAGGAGCCACAGGGAGAAAGAGCCGAGAATCATACTTTTTCTCTTACTCAGTTATGCAGACTGATAGCATGTATTTTGTGGTGTTGCGTGTGATCATGTGTGATGCGGAGGCTGATGAGGAGCTATGTAGTGTTGTGGTATAGCCGGCGGTTTTGTACAGCAGGTTTTCATGGAGACGAATGTGGCCTAGCAGGTACATGCGGTACATTAATGTGCGTGGGCATTGCTGACAGTTGAGTCGAGTGCGGCGGGTGTATGTTGGTGCTCCTGGAACCGGTTCGCCAGTCTCTGTGCGATGGATTCACAATTGACCGACTAGGTCGATGCGTGATGTTTATCTGTGGTGACAATGAGGACAGGATATGTCGGAAGGTGTGGATTATTCGGGGTTTTGCTGCTGGTACTGGTAGTCCCACTCGTTGAAGGACTGTGGGAAGTGTTGATGGAGAGAGAGAGAGAGGAATACGCTTTATTTTGAATTATCATTCAAAATTTTCAGCAAAAATATAAACGGCTCCATTCACTAGGATAATAGGATAAGTAAACATAATATACAAGAATCAAAGAGTCAAAAATGGACATCTAGCGGAGAGACAGTTCTAGTCTGGAGCTTTTTATTTCAGTCTCTTCACACGTAAGGTAGCGTGCTAGAAATGGCAAAACGGAGCGCTGGTATGCCGTTGTATCGGCATGCTATATGGCGAAAGCCTCGGCGCATCGGACGGGAAGACTTCACAGCAATCAGTTCAGAGTGGAGGGATGGGTTTCATCATCAAGGATTCGCCCAGCGAATTGTTTGACTGTCGTAAAGTGCCGTTTTGCTATCAACCACTCAAAACAGTATAAGAAACACCAGCAGCAGAAGAGAGCATTCGGAGAATACGTTTTAAAATCAAAAATCCTTTTTAAGCAAGGCTGGAAAAATCACGGAGAGCAATAAAGGATGAGGGGAAGAACACATGCCTCTTTAAATCGCTAGATAAGGGCCTGAGGGTGTGTGATAGGAACGTAAACGGCGAATATAATATAGAAGTTTACGAATTTTTGTAAAAAGAGCATCGATATGTTGGGAGAATGAAAGATTCGATGTCAGAGTTACGCCAAGGTACCGAAAAGGATACCTCGTTGGGAAGGACGGCTGAGAATTGAGAACTAGGGATGGTCGCAGGTGAAAAACACATTGGACAGACTTCTCATGGTTCAGTTGAAGGCCATTATCTGGACGACTAGGTTGCAACATGGTCAAGGCCATCCTTCAGACACTGGAGATGTGTCTGATTTTTAAGAGGATGACCAACAACCATGTCATCGGCCTATTTGATGTACAGACAGTCATTTGGTGACCTCAAATCATCGTAGTGAATGGAAAAAGAGGTGAGGGGATAAGATGGCACCTTGAAGAACACCGCAGTTGTTTAGAAGGACAGTAGACTTCCGCTTGCCGGATTGTACGAATTGAGTGCGGGAAGTAAAATAATCTTCAAGCCAAGAGACAACCCAGCCGGGAGAGCCAGACGCGGATGTTTTATTAAGAAGGAGATGGCGCGGGATGGTGTTGAAGGCAGAGGAGTAGTCAAGAAATGCGCATGCATACGCGCAGCAGCCCTTATCTAAATCTCGTAGAGCCGAATGTACTACAAGAGCAACAGCATCTAGGGTACTACGCTGGGCCTTATAGGCAAATTGTAATGGGTCGGAGAAATTGGAGGAAAAAGGCTTAATTGTATCGAGAGCGACTCGTTCAGCAATCTTCAGTAAAGCGGAAGAGCAGGCTATTGGACGGAAAGATTTAGGACCAAAATTAGCTGACTTTTTAGGGATGGGAGTAATTCTTACTGAACGCCAAAATGTCAGGGATCTTTGACTCCATGAAGGACATGTTTATAAGGTGTGTCAAAATAGGGAAATCTGAGAGCAGCAGTATTTTAAAACAAATGGTGAGACTTCATCCGGCCCAGCAGCAGTTGAACCACGAACATTTTTCAGATGTTTCTCCACTGTTGCCACTGACACGGGAGAAAAACGCTTTGTAGTAACAAAAGGTTGTTTGTTGGGAGATTGGAGTCAGTAGAAGTATGGATAAAATGTTTGTTTAGATCGTCTAAATCAGCATCAACATGTGCCAGTTTACCACATTGGCCAGTGAGACGCTTAAGATTCCTCCAGAGTTCAGCAGAGGAAAGCCGAAAAGAAGGTTTGGACGGAGAGGCAAAAAGCTGACTAACAAACAAATCATTTAGTCTGCAAATCTCACTTTTTATTAAGATGTTAACCTCCTTAAGACAGCCTCGGAGGCCAAGCTTGTAAAGAAGTTCTTTTTTACGTCTTAAAGATTTTAGATAAGGGGAAGAAATTCTGTCAGGTCGGACCAAAACTGCATCAAGAGGACAACAAATATTAAATATTTCTTTTAAAAATGTTGTAAGGAAGCTGGAACACGACTCAACATTGGATTGACTGAGGAAGACGGGAATAGTGTACGATATGCAAGTCTGAGAAGAAAAATGTTTTCCGGGATGTGTCGTGAACCTTAACTTTCCTTTCCGGTTTTGAGTAGCAGCGCACGTGTAGAAGCGGAGTAAATTTTTGGAAGGCCTAATAATACAGAGTGATCGGAACCAGATGATGGAGCTCTGTTCTTAACAAGGAAGAACTTGGATTGGTTAGTCAAAAACGTGATCAAGAGGGGCATCAGCGCGAGTATTAAAGGAAACAAGGTCATCAAAGCCTAATAATGTAAACGGACGTAAATTCACACGATTAAAAATCACCACATAAGACAATAAGATGCTCGCAGGACAATAAAAGCAAGTTTTTTTCCGAAAGAAAGTCAAAGAAACGGTTAAGCGCACCTTCACAGGTAGAGGGGGACATAGATACTAACATATGATGCCCTTAAATGTATATAAAAATCGGGGCTTACAGATGACAGCAATAACGTCTATCAAATCCTCAGAGTAGGAAAAATAAGGACTTACAGTTAAAACACCAATCCTTATTGACTAAAAATAGCCACCCCCACCGCCTCTATTGATGATGAAGATTTTTCGATCTGCTCGAAAGCAACAGAAAGACGGGGGGCTAATGAGCTGTGCGTCAATGTCACTGTTTAACCATGTCTCTTGAAGACAAAATCACTTGAGTCTTACTATGTTCTTTTTCAACAAAAGTAACTCCATATCATGAGTTTTGTTGAAGATCGAACGACAATTTGTTGAAAGAAAGCCGGGAATTGACAGTTTGTCGTTTGGTTGACGCTTCAAGGCGAATTGCCAACCGCAGCGGTGTTTTTCCGCTGCGCAGGTTTTTGTTGATAAAAAGCGTGAAGACTTGAGCACGGGGAATCACACGTCCGACATATTGGCCGAAAAAGGGCAACAGCTGGCTTCATGGAAATTATTCGGTAAATTTTTTTCAGTTTACGTGCATTCAAAAAGGTGTTAGCGTAGTGTAGAGATGACCTTATAAACATACTTCAGACAAACAAATAAACGTGAAAAAAAAAACAGAATATCAAATAAAAATAGGTAGAGGAGTGTACAGTTAGAGAAAATTTCCTCGTGAATGGAGAGCAAACAAAAATGGCGGCTTAAATTCAAAAGCCCGCCTTGGTGGGTGCACAAGATGTCTTTGATGAGTTTGCATCGCGGTAGATTCCGCTTACGTGGATGCGCATGTGACTGAGCAATCTCATGCGATCAGTGCATGCACGAGGGCAATTGGGGCATTGATCGCGGCGGTCTCTGCTGTGTTTTGCGGCTCCAGGCACTGGTTCACCAGTCTCTGAGGGATGGATTCGCAGGTGCCTGACAGGACCAATGTGTGATGTGAATGTGCGATCTCAATGAGGACATGTTAGTATCGAGTCCTTATCGCTGTTACTGGGGGCGGTGGTGGTGGAGGTAGCAGATGGCAGATAGTCGGAGGTGGCCACTGAAGTGGTGGGAGTGGGACACTGAGTGTTAGTCACCGTGAGCGGCGCGTGGGGTGGGGGCGGAAGGTGTTTGTGATCGTGGTCAGCGGGGCATCGGTGGAGTGATTATTAATTGTCGGAATGGTCATCGTCGTAGCGTTTGAGGCAGGTGTGACAGAAGGTGATGTAGTGGGATTGTTGCCGCATTGAGTTCGCAGATGTCCGACCAGGCCGATATGCTCGCGGAATGTGCGTTGGCAGCGTGGGCACGTTAGCAGTGCTCGGGCACTGGCGTTGTTGATCCGGGGGGCTTGTGACTTGCGAGCTGCCTATTTGGCCTTAGCAGCGGTGATCCGGTTGGCTTCGTATCTTGCTGCACCAGTCTTTGCAGATCTTCTCCAGGACAGTCACTCCTGTGAGAGGTCCTTCCAGGTCACCGGGTGGATATTTTACTTCAGATATTTCTTTTAACTGTCCTTGCAGCGTCGTTTTTGTCCTCCTTGTCTGCGAGCCCCTGTAGAGACATCTCCGTAGAAAATTCGTTCGGGAAGTCACTCGTCGTCCATTCACACCAGATGGCTGCTCCATCGCAGTTTCATTTGCCTCAGCGTAGCGTTGATGCTGATGATTCCGGTCCGCTACATGACTACCGTGTCGGAGATCCTGTCTTGCCCTTTCAGCTTCAGTATTCTACGGAGGCAGCTGAGATGGAAGTGATTTAGCTTCCTGGCTTGGTTCGAGTAGACGGTCCAGGTCTCCGCTGCGTAAAGGAGTGTCGTCAAGATGATGGTCTTGTACATCTTTAGTTTGGTGTACAGGTGAATACCTTTGCAATTCCACATGGAGGCCTACAGTCGACCAAAAGACTTGCTGGCTTGGGTGATCCGTTGAACAATCTCGTCGTCGATTTTCGTGTTGCTTGGGAGCGTGTTTCCAATAGAAGCAAATTTTTCCACTTTTTCAGGTGAACACATTGACATTGATTCGGGGAGCATTGTATTCTGGACTGGGTGGTGGTTGGTGCATGACCATTGTTTTTGGCTGCAATGATTACAAGTCCAAAATAAGCACAGCCTGCGGAGAAGTTTTCCATGCTCCTTTGCATGTCTTCCTCCGTCACGGTGTTAAGGGAGCAGTCGTCAGCGAAAAGCAATTCCTGGACTGTAGCCTTAGACACGCGCGCGTTGGGGCCTGCATACGCCGACTGTAAAGAAGGTGCCCGTCAGTTTTGTTGGTGATGTGGATCCCAGGCTGCTCATCATGGTAGGCGTCCATCAGCATAGCAGAGAACATGAGACTGACCAGAGTGGGAGCCAACACGCAGCCCTGCTTTACTCCGTTGGTCACTGCGAATGCTTTGGATACCGTCCCGTTGTCTGTGACGTGCGCCACCATCTCGTCGTGAAGCTGACGCACCATGTGCATGAACCGCTTAGGACAGCCGAATTTCCGTATGATTTTCCTCAGGCCGTCGCGATTCACCGTGTCAAAGGCTTTCGTCTGATCCACGAATTTAGTGTAGCTTCACGTCTCCTGGAACTTCTCTTTTAGCTGGCGGGTGGCAAATATCATGTCGGTTTTTTGCGCGGTGTCATCGGAAGGCACATTGGATTTCCGGAAGCAGTGACCGTTCAGATGATTGAGAATTATATAATTGAAGGTCTTTCCGGCAATGTTGAGCAACGAAATGCCTCTGTGGCTATCACAGAGTGGCCGGTTCCCTCTCCGTTTGAAGTGATATAAGATGTTCGCGTCTTTAATGTCGATGCGGCTGAACTTCTTATAACGGTCGATAATTGCATAAACGGTTGAACTGGCCATTGCCAACTTGGCATCGCTGTTCGTGGATGATAGGCCATTGAGACTGAGCTTAATAACTGTCCCATTATATTTTTTTCACGGCAGAATATTTGAATTTTTTCCGATAAATTGTTATTCCATTGTTACAAAGATTTGCTAAAGAGAAGAAAGCATGGAGTTCAATGCAAAATTTTTCAAAAAATAGCGGCAAAATTATCGATAATATACGGTCGCATACGGAAGAGTTGAAGGCCAACGAACGGCTGTTCATGTTCTTTTGACTGCTGCATATACTGAACTATTCAATCCTGCTGGCAAAATTTAAGTAGCCATTGCAGTACCAATTAAATTCTCCAACTATTAGAGCGTTTGTAGATTGTGTCGTCTCCTTATTTGAGCAATTCTTTTCCATTTCATCCGAGACATCGTTTGGTTGTGCTGCTATATCTCAACAAATGGACTGCAAATTCCCAAAAGTGTGTTAGGTTTGTTTGGCTCAACGTCAAACTATCAACATTCAACGGTTCCCAGTCGTCCGCCCATTTGTTGCACGCATTACCTTTTCAAGAGTGTCTAGGTTGGCCTCTACTGCCATTGATCACCTCTAGTGAATTATGTAATTAAAAGCTCGGTTGAATGAAATCAGTTTAGCTTATTTATGCTGTGTCTTTTCCCAAGCTCAGAAACATAAACTCTTAAAGCAGTTTAGTTGACAGAAACTCGGTAAATTTTCTTAACTCAGGTCATCAGGACAGATCCGTAGGGAACCTTTGTGCAGGTGCATTTAAGTCGTGCAGAACCTTCGTCGATTTATTTCTATCACCACGCACTACTAGCAGACAAGTTTGGCAGACCTGTACGTCAGCTAGGGTAATGCAGCGAAAGTTTAAACAGTCACTTTGCATGCGATTAGCCATGATATCGCATTTACGCAGTTTCTACGGTGGTAGTTTTGTGAATACGGAGCTGAGCGCATATCCCACCTCTGTGCCTACAGTCTTTCATCTGGTCACAGAAGTAGCCACCTCAACTTAAACCACCTATGGTAGTTGGCACATCACTATTGACTATCATAACAGACTGATTTCAAGACGGGCAACTTGGATCTCTCATCATGCAGAGTCTATGTGCATCATATTAGGCCACAGCCACAGCCGCTGGATCTTGAGAAGAACCAAATTACCCAGTCAACTGAAAGTCTTACAAGCCATGATGTTAGCACCCTGTGGTACGCTAACACCCTGAAAATTCCCGCTGCTGAACCAGCGGCTTCACAAATTCGGCTGATGTGAACACTCACGGTTTCACCAAGGTATGCAGACAGTTAAGCAGGGAAGATCTCGTTGACCTCCACATAGGAATTATGGGAGAGTGCGAGCCCTCACATGAATACAACAAAACATATAGAAATATTACTCAAATATGGATAGTAGCATTAAAATACCTTGTTTTCTGACGTCACCCTTGCTTCTTTCAGTTCGTGTTGTAGCTCGCACCATTATATCGATTTAACTTTCACTTAAAAGCCTCCAGGGATTCCAACATAACAACATCCAGAGGAAGGTTATTCCAAGCTTCAACCACTCTTTTGGAGAAAAAGTACTTCTGAGTGTCTAGCCTAGCGAAAGTCACACCTAATTTGAGAGAATGACCTCTCAAGTTTGTTGTTGTTGCTAACTCGTAGGAATAACCTGGGACAAGACAGCAGTCCTGAACGCGTAGTATGCGGAATGTTAGTATCAGGTCTCCCCGAAGCTGGCTACAGCGCAAGGGAAAGAGATTGAGATCAGACAACCGTGTTTCATAATGCTGTGAGCCCTGTCCAAGAACAAGTTTGGTTGCTCGCCTTTGGACCTTTTCGAGGATATTGATGTCCATCACCACCAAGGGTCTCTAAGGCTGGATAGCGGACTCAAAATGCGGCCACACGAAGGTTCCGACGACTTTGGTGAAGCAGTCGTCATTGAAGGCTGAAAAAGCTCGTTTGACGAGGTACAGCATCGACATGGCTGACTTCCCAACTTTTGCGCAATGTAGGGTGGGTTTAAGCAAGGGTGTGATCCAGATTCCCAAGGCCTTTTGGGCATCCACTTCTTTCAATGCTATGCCATTTAGTCGGTAAACCGTAGTATTCGAAGGATTGCTTTTCCTGACTGATACTGATACTGACCTTCGATGCTCCTATACATTAAAGTATATTTTATGGAAATCGTGCACAAAATGCTAATTTCCTGTAGTCAATTCGCTGAAAATTACGTCTTTTTCAACATTTCTACGTAAGGAAAGAGTTGCTATCAACTTGAAATTAGGTTTCAAATTATGAGATTTTTCAGACCGTTAAGATAGTGGTTTTCCTTAGACAGAACGCATATAGTATGCAGTTGTGGAATCATGAATGCAAGAGTAACGGTAAAATGTATTCAAAATAATTCAGAGATTTAAAACGTTCTTTTAAAAACGGAAAGATATCCTCCCTTCAAGCATAGAATTTGAAAAAAGCATAATTTAATACCGAATGAATACAAGGAATAATAATTTAATGCCTATTTGCTCTAAAATATATTGGAATTTTCGAAAGCATCAAAAAGCAATGAAAGAAACTAATGCTACTTAAGTAATCATTAATGACAGATTTACTTTTTCTGGGCCGTTTGAAAAAAGCTTTATCAAAAGACGGAATCCTGGCGTGAATGAAATATTTTGGAATTTAGCTGCAGGAAATTAAGGTGCGAACCCTAATTACGGATGAAAATACATTTCAGAACTCCGGTTAACATTTCATGAGATACCACATCTACTATATCTAGCATCAAAAAATAGCGTGCAAGAGGTATGAGTGGAGACGTCTTCGTCCGAATACAGGCAACCAGTCGTCCATCAAGGCGACTCACGTAACCACTGCTTAATGTGTTATCGTGTAACCGTGTTTTGGCCTACCACATGCATACATGCATGTATAGTCCTCGATCTCTGCTTGAGCTTGCCGAGGAGGATAATGGAGGCATGGAGGATAATAAATTCTTGCCTACTTCCTAACGGGTCCAGAACTTTGGGTGATACTGGGAAAACACCAGATGTTTCTATCCATCGAAGGACCACTTTAGCAATCAGGCCAGACAGGTCGAGTGAACAGACGATGTCCAAAAGAACAGTAACCCGCTATCTGCTGGGCCGTTCCCCACCATAAAGGAGCCTCCAAGGCAGTCTATAGACAGTGGCAACGCGACGGATTAGGCATAGTTCAACGACCTGTCGCCGTGTGATGCAACCTAAGGAAACACTGCCCCCTACCGCAAAATCGAAATCTGCGAAATATATCACAATGGTGGGGACTGTACTTAGGTCGGGGAAACTGGGCAAAATTGCAGATCCACCTACTTGAGCAAAAATAGGCGGTTCGGAGGCTACATCCAAACTCACAGGTGACAACTCCTATTGGATAAAATGGCTATAGTCGTGACATGCAAGGAGTAACCATCTAAGGACAAGGTACCTCAAAATCAGTACAACTCAGATTTGAAGCATGGTATCCAGATACCAAGTCTAGTAACATACACCTAGACCTTCCCGTGGCTTACAAAGTCACGCATCATTCCACACATAAAGACCAGAAAAAGATGGTCGCACCGGACTTGAGAAATGCGAATGCGAAGAGGAGGTTGACTTAAAAGCATCAATGTGACGATGCGTATAGCGAACATAAGTCAAGCCCCACAAGCATCTGCCAGAAAGCTGAGGCAGTAAGTGAGAAAAAATCGAACAGTCCACGGCCGAATAGTTCGTCCAGCTGTTTAGTTTTATGATCGGTATGGTCGGTATTAAATGCTTTGAGAATGGAAAGCCAACCAAGCTTTCCGAAACCTTCTGAACACTACAAATTTGCTTAGGTGAGCAACTTCAGTTTTGCCTATAATCTCTAGTTATTATTATTCTTAGAAAAATTAGCGCTAAAATGATATCTAAAAATTACCAGTCAGGAAAAAATCCACAGCTTATATCTGCCGAACCCGCAAATTTGAAGTGACAGGTTCCAAGGAAAAAAAATACGCGAATTTGTGAAGCCGCTGGTTCAGCAGCGGGAATTTTCAGGGTGTTAGCCTACCACAGGGTGCTAACATCATGGCTTGTAAGACTTTCAGTTGACTGGGTAATTTGGTTCTTCTCAAGATCCAGCGGCTGTGGCTGTGGCCTAATATGATGCACATAGACTCTGCATGATGAGAGATCCAAGTTGCCCGTCTTGAAATCAGTCTGTTATGATAGTCAATAGTGATGTGCCAACTACCATAGGTGGTTTAAGTTGAGGTGGCTACTTCTGTGACCAGATGAAAGACTGTAGGCACAGAGGTGGGATATGCGCTCAGCTCCGTATTCACAAAACTACCACCGTAGAAACTGCGTAAATGCGATTTCATGGCTAATCACATGCAAAGTGACTGGTTAAACTTTCGCTGCATTACCCTAGCTGACGTACAGGTCTGCCAAACTTGTCTGCTAGTAGTGCGTGGTGATAGAAATAAATCGACGAAGGTTCTGCACGACTTAAATGCACCTGCACAAAGGTTCCCTACGGATCTGTCCTGATGACCTGAGTTACGAAAATTTACCGAGTTTCTGTCAACTAAACTGCTTTAAGAGTTTATGTCTCTGAGCTTGGGAAAAAGACACAGCATAAATAAGCTAAACTGATTTCATTCAACCGAGCTTTTTAATTACATAATTCACTAGAGGTGATCAATGGCAGTAGAGGCCAACCTAGGCACTCTTGAAAAGGTAATGCGTGCAACAAATGGGCGGACGACTGGGAACCGTTGAATGTTGATAGTTTGACGTTGAGCCAAACAAACCTAACACACTTTTTGGGAATTTTGCAGTCCATTTGTTGAGATATAGCAGCACAACCAAAACGATGTCTCGGATGAAATGGAAAAGAATTGCTCAAATAAGGAGACGACACAATCTACAAACGCTCTAATAGTTGGAGAATTTAATTGGTACTGCAATGGCTACTTAAATTTTGCCAGCAGGATTGAATAGTTCAGTATATGCAGCAGTCAAAAGAACATGAACAGCCGTTCGTTGGCCTTCAACTCTTCCGTATGCGACCGTATATTATCGATAATTTTGCCGCTATTTTTTGAAAATTTTTGCATTGAACTCCATGCTTTCTTCTCTTTAGCAAATCTTTGTAACAATGGAATAACAATTTATCGGAACAAATTCAAATATTCTGCCGTGAAAAAATATAATGGGACAGTTATTAAGCTCAGTCTCAATGGCCTATCATCCACGAACAGCGATGCCAAGTTGGCAATGGCCAGTTCAACAGTTTATGCAATTATCGACCGTTATAAGAAGTTCAGCCGCATCGACATTAAAGACGCGAACATCTTATATCACTTCAAACGGAGAGGGAACCGGCCACTCTGTGATAACCACAGAGGCATTTCGTTGCTCAACATTGCCAGAAAGACCTTCAATTATATAATTCTCAATCATCTGAACGGTCACTGCTTCCGGAAATCCAATGTGCCTTCCGATGACACCGCACAAAAAACCGACATGATATTTGCCACCCGCCAGCTAAAAGAGAAGTTCCAGGAGACGTGAAGCTACACTAAATTCGTGGATCAGACGAAAGCCTTTGACACGGTGAATCGCGACGGCCTGAGGAAAATCATACGGAAATTCGGCTGTCCTAAGCGGTTCATGCACATGGTGCGTCAGCTTCACGACGAGATGGTAGCGCACGTCACAGACAACGGGACGGTATCCAAAGCATTCGCAGTGACCAACGGAGTAAAGCAGGGCTGCGTGTTGGCTCCCACTCTGGTCAGTCTCATGTTCTCTGCTATGCTGATCGACGCCTACCATGATGAGCAGCCTGGGATCCACATCACCAACAAAACTGACGGGCACCTTCTACATACCTACATACGGGGCAGACTTGCGATTTAGAAAAAAAACACATGGTTACTGTATGCCCATCCGTGTAGGGTGGAAAATTCATCGAGTTAATACACTCGGATGAGTCATACACTACTCGGCATATCGAGTTAAATGCCACAACCAAAAATACAAGGGAGAAATGAAAGAAACGGCGGCCAGTCCAAACGGGATGGCAGTCACAGTGACCAGGTAGAGCAATACTGGTTTTTCAGGCAGGTACAGTAGATTGTCGTAATGATTATCACGGTAGAATGCCAGCTTTGGAACGGGCATCTTTTTGATTGCCTGTAGAAAGTGAACTCCCTAAAAATGGCTGCTTATGTAGCATGCAATTTTTTCATTGATTTTTGATGCTCTTATTAATTAAAATATATTTTATAGAATAAAATTTGCAAACATATTCTTTCCTATGCTCGTTTGGTAGAAAATTACGCTTTCTTCCAATATTATACTTAAAGAAAGGGCTTTCTTAAAAATGTTTCTAAATAAATGATAATTTTGAACCCTACCGGCTGTTTTAATTGAATTCAGGCTTTCCAAACTGCATGTTGTATATGTTCTGTGTAAGGGAAAATCATACATTTTCCTACGTTATCAAGAAGTGGTCGCACATTTCTCATTGAGCAATTTAATGGATTTGGATGATGTTGTATGCACCATAGGCAACATTAGTCAATTAACGGACTCGACATTTTGTGAATGAATATCCAACGGTCTTTAAAAATCTCATGATTAGAAACTTTTTAAAAACCGAAAGATACCTTCACTTTCAGTATAAAATTTGACGAAGACGTAAGTTGCTACTGAAAAAACACATCAGAAAGAATATATTTGCGCATGTTTTCCATAAAATATATTTGAATTAATAAGGGCATCGAAAATCAATGAGAATATGACATACTACTTAAGTAGTCATTTATTAGGGAGTACACCTTCTAGAGACAGTCCAAAAGATGCTCGTTCAAAAGCCAGCATCCTACTGTGACTGAAATATCTTAGGATTAGGCTGCAAGATAATCCATACGACAACCCTATTTAAGTAACTTATGTGAATCGAGAACAAATTTGAGAATTGCGGTTGACATTGCATGAGATAGGGAATCTACTGTATTTACCATCTCAAAATATGCAGAAGCGATTTCCTCTGAAGACGAGGCAGAGTAAAATGACCATTTCTGGCTTATTGCCCATTATGAGTCAGTCATACTCAATCCCAAGTGTTGGGACTCTGGGATTCGAACCCAGACCAGCAGGAACGGCCACCTAACTGTTCAGTGGTGAAAACGAGGAAGTTCACGATACGCCAGTTCAAATATTTTTCAGTCTGTGAGTTCATATCCTCTGCATGTTCGTCTTCTTCGGGGGATAGTGCACCCGATAAACTATCTGGCCCTTGGATATTTTATTCTGTCAGTTTGCCTACATCATAAGCCACCATGCGGCTGCTGGCGGGGCTCTGAGTGAAGCCCAAGACAAACAAGCGATCTGTGAGTGCCTATCTACCATATAAATTCTCGAGGACGAGCCGCATAACATGCACCATCTGTAAACATGTGGCTGCCTGAAGCTTCTGATTAATATTTGACTTCCCTGCCAGTGACTATAGCTAATTTTGTATGACTTATTTCTTGCAGTTGCTAAGTAGCTACACGGTTACTGCAATGTTCATTTCCTGTGCTCCTCACCTATGCTCATGAGTGGTGTGATAATGACTTAAAGGTTACGCGACTGGTAATATTCAGCCGTCGGTGAGTGACATGCCCCGACCATTTCAGATTGTACGACGGAAATGGGCATTTCCGCTTTATCTCACTGACGGAGGTCTACAGTACACGCGGACGGTTACGTTGTATTCAGTACATAGTAATAGAGATTCTGTCAAAAGGTCAGACACACATGCATGGTCAGCTTTTACACGACGGAGGTCTCTACTTAGCATTAATGGGACTGATCTGAGTAGCTATTAAGTGTTAAATAAACTGGTTGATGTACGAATGAATTTTCCTGTAGTTTACTTTACCTTTATTTAAAATCATACAGAGTTTCGTAAAATTCAAGGAAACTGTTATTAGTCATAAATACTGATATTGAACAGCTTTTCCTACGACCTGTATATCATAAAGTGCATTGGGGATCCCACAGGATCATTCAGCTGTACCCAGCCTGACGTAGTTGCTCCGGACAACAAAACCGGCGAATCAGGTGTTTGGGCTTCGGGGTATTTCGCGAAATTTCCTGGAATCCAGCCTGAATATTCCCATCATCTTTCCGGCTCACCCACAGAAGGCTCGTCCCGAGGGCTTCAGTCAGAATCAAAAGGACGGTACTGAAAAACGGAAATACTCCTGTAGCAGAAACAACGCAGAGAACGCTGATTGATACGTCACTGAGCCTAAGTAGTGGCACAAAATCGATGAAGGACCTGCCTAGTCATTTAGCTGGTGCCGATGCTGAGCTTAAGGTAAATAAGCCGAAACGGAACCATCGCAGTCTACCTGATTACCGCTAGCTATGCTACTACCTGAGGGGGTCTAAATTTAACACCAGAGCACAACGAAACATTAATATTTCGCTTTAGTATGCAGGCCCCAACGGGCAGATAAATTTCACAAATTACAATTTTCCTGACTGGCGTGAGAGGTTCATCCACGGCAATACTGGCTGCCCTACCACCTCCCTAAGGTCGCAGTGCCGGGATGTATGTGCTGTAATAGCAGCTTAGCACAGGCCTAAGCCTGCCAATCAGACCACTTTTGTTTCTGAGTATGCTCAAGCAGATGAAAGTCTGGCGATGACTAACCCCAAGGCGTGTGAAAGTGATGCTTTAGCTCGCAGTGCAAACGAGGATGACAACAAGTTCAGACAGCATCCACCCCCCACACACACCGCAGCGGCGCCATTGCGTGCGAGGTAAAAAGACCAGTTTAAACTCCGACGCGTTAGGAACCAGCTTCTAGTATGCACTCTGAGAAACCAGAATTGGCAGTTAGTTTTCATTGCGCTGAATTGCAGTTCAGTAGAGCTCGCATTTGAGTGGGCATATCGTCCAAGGCTGCTGCCTGACTTGCGTTCTACGCGAGGTTGAAGGGCCCAAATGTGCGCTGTCGTAATTGGCAGAGTTATCGGTTTTCACAAAGTATTCACTATGTACTTCCACCACGTAAGGCATTTTGGTAAACGTAGAAATCTGAGAAGGTAATAGTACGTTTAGCCCCCGACGTCCGAGACCACCGAGATGAAAACCTGAAATTAACAATTTCCTGACAACCGCAGGAATTCGGTTAACGAAGCACCAAGGGCAGCGATATTCTATGCTAGTTTTAGTCGTTTGAGCTGAAAGGTACCTAGCATTCTAGACCAACGCGTGTCCACATGCTGAATGCCCATACTTGTTGAAGAAAACGCCATAAAAAATATACTAAAAAATTAAGTGGTTTAGTCGATGGGCCTGTTTTCGTACGAGTACTGCAGAAATTCTGCTCCAGTGGAGACTTTCCCTTTGTCAAATTAATAGAGTTATGTTTGCGGGCGTTGAGTGATACATCACACTGACGGTCGATGGACTTCATAACACCTCTTCATTTCAACATGCGTATGCTACTACCCGTTTGTCGGCAGATTATGAATATTATTTCGCAGATTATTGTGCATTTAAACTCAAATATTGATATCCAATTTCAAACAGAGCATGGAATGGCTTATGCCAAACAATTTACTCTAAGTTTGAGCATCGATTTCGGAGGAAATGACAAGGCTCAATAGCATTATAACTTTTACGAAGCCAAGTTTGGCGAAAGTACGCTTTCGATTATTTATCATCAGGTCTTTACAGTAATATAGGGGAGGGCGTATAGCAACAAAAGTTTTAATCATCCCATAAACAGCAAGTGTGGCGTAGAGGGTTAAGGGCGTCAAAATGTCAGGGGTTATAGTCTTGTCCTATAATAAGACAGGGTGGGGGACGGGGAAGAAAATGTCCGACAATTAACTAGGTTTCTGCTTCATCACTGTAACGCGACGTGGCAGGTGTGAACACGCATGCTGAGTTCGTCTTTAGCCAAGGCAGTCCTAGGGCCACTATAGATGCTTTTTGCGAGCACAAGGTTGGGTTAGTTAACCGTATGGCCATTGCCTCTGCCGTCGCAAGTATCCGCTGACGCAGGAACTTGGAGTGTTTCGTCGGCACTTTATAGGTGACACGAGATGCTTGGTTGCTGTCTACCCGGTGACCGTTGTCAACCAAATGAACCAACATTGCGCTAGGGGTGGACTTGAGCATGTTTTGATTTAGCCAGGCAGGATGGTAGTCGCGCATCCGCTTGGAGATGCGCCCGGATGTTCGAACAATATAGCCTGCATTATAACTATTGAGGACATTGTATTTCAAAGGAGAAAATGCGCTTCAACGAAACTCAGGATTTATCTCAATGAATGGTATTGGTCCTAACTGTTGGGACGACAGGAGACTCGAAAAGACAGAACCAACTTTTTAAGTAGCCATGGACAACCAAAGGGGCCTAAATATGGTTGGATGGTCTGGTGAGCATCAGGAAAGGCCGGTTGCCATACTAGCGGTGGTTCTCTGCTCTAAAGCCGCTGAAGATGCATTGGTAGTGCTTTAAGGCTTGACTGAACACTGTTATTGGTATTCGACCCCCTTTAAGTAGCTCATGAGCTATGACATGGAAAATACTGCCACCAGAAATAAGCATTTACATTTGATTTTCTATCATATGAAATGTCAACCGAAATCCTGAAAAGACGTGTTCGGTTCAAAACATTACACAATTATAGTTCAGCATCAGTATCAGTATATTTGAGGGAGATGTAAGTGAGAAACCTTTGAATTCCCTATTTTGACATGCGAGTTGTTGTATCAAAAAATAGTATCTCGGTTGGTTGGCGATACCAATTGATATGAGCCAACTGGGTGGAACATAGTTGAAAAAGGGCAGACAGTTAGCTGTAGTCACTGGCAGGGAAGTCAAATATGAATCAGAAGCTTCAGGCAGCCACATGTTTACAGATGGTGCATGTTATGCGGCTCGTCCTCGAGAATTTATATGGTAGATAGGCACTCACAGATCGCTTGTTTGTCTTGGGCTTCACTCAGAGCCCCGCCAGCAGCCGCATGGTGGCTTATGATGTATGCAAACTGACAGAATAAAATATCCAAGGGCCAGATAGTTTATCGGGTGCACTATCCCCCGAAGAAGACGAACATGCAGAGGATATGAACTCACAGACTGAAAAAAATATTTGAACTGGCGTATCGTGAACTTCCTCGTTTTCACCACTGAACAGTTAGGTGGCCGTTCCTGCTGGTCTGGGTTCGAATCCCAGAGTCCCAACACTTGGGATTGAGTATGACTGACTCATAATGGGCAATAAGCCAGAAATGGTCATTTTACTCTGCCTCGTCTTCAGAGGAAATCGCTTCTGCATATTTTTTGAGATGGTAAATACAGTAGATTCCCTATCTCATGCAATGTCAACCGCAATTCTCAAATTTGTTCTCGATTCACATAAGTTACTTAAATAGGGTTGTCGTATGGATTATCTTGCAGCCTAATCCTAAGATATTTCAAGCACAGTAGGATGCTGGCTTTTGAACGAGCATCTTTTGGACTGTCTCTAGAAGGTGTACTCCCTAATAAATGACTACTTAAGTAGTATGTCATATTCTCATTGATTTTCGATGCCCTTATTAATTCAAATATATTTTAGAGAAAACATGCGCAAATATATTCTTTCTGATGTGTTTTTTCA
The DNA here is from genome assembly GCA_017591395.1 of Schistocephalus solidus. NCBI lineage: Eukaryota > Metazoa > Platyhelminthes > Cestoda > Diphyllobothriidea > Diphyllobothriidae > Schistocephalus > Schistocephalus solidus. Next base: position 92,070 of record WEDG01001271.1, read on the forward strand.
GTAGCAACTTACGTCTTCGTCAAATTTTATACTGAAAGTGAAGGTATCTTTCGGTTTTTAAAAAGTTTCTAATCATGAGATTTTTAAAGACCGTTGGATATTCATTCACAAAATGTCGAGTCCGTTAATTGACTAATGTTGCCTATGGTGCATACAACATCATCCAAATCCATTAAATTGCTCAATGAGAAAATGTGCGACCACTTCTTGATAACGTAGGAAAATGTATGATTTTTCCCTTACACAGAACATATACAACATGCAGTTTGGAAAGCCTGAATTCAATTAAAACAGCCGGTAGGGTTCAAAATTATCATTTATTTAGAAACATTTTTTAAGAAAGCCCTTTTTCTTTTAAGTATAATATTGGAAGAAAGCGTAATTTTCTACCAAACGAGCATAGGAAAGAATATGTTTGCAAATGTTTTTCTATAAAATATATTTTAATTAATAAGAGCATCGAAAATCAATGAATAAATTGCATGCTACATAAGCAGCCATTTTTAGGGAGTTCACTTTCTACAGGCAATCAAAAAGATGCCCGTTCCAAAGCTGGCATTCTACCGTGATAATCATTACGACAATCTACTGTACCTGCCTGAAAAACCAGTATTGCTCTACCTGGTCGCTGTGACTGCCATCCCGTTTGGACTGGCCGCCGTTTCTTTCATTTCTCCCTTGTATTTTTGGTTGTGGCATTTAACTCGATATGCCGAGTAGTGTATGACTCATCCGAGTGTATTAACTCGATGAATTTTCCACCCTACACGGATGGGCATACAGTAACCATGTGGTTTTTTTTCTAAATCGCAAGTCTGCCCCGTATGTAGGTTATGTATAACCAATTCAGACAAGTGGTCTGTCTTTCTACTGAAAATTGATATCCACAAATGAGTGCTAAGACCGATCTTACAGTTTCCAAATATGATTTTAGACAGAGTATGTTCCATCCACGTAGCCAATCCTATCCTCATGGTGTACAAGCTGTATGCGTAGTGTAGTGTGTTGTTTGTGAAACGCTTGTACTAGCCACTTCCTTGGCTTTTTTTCAACAAGTTCTCGACACATTCTCTATGTAAAGAAGTGATTATAGCCAACGGCCATCTTTACGATGTCTGGCGCCTTTATTCGATGCCTCGTTGCGTAAAGGTCATTCACTTTCGCGACCAACTGCAAAATGCGCACATACGCACATTCATAAGATTCAGCCATCTATGTCTCACATGAGCAGGTCAACCCGCTGCCAAGTGAGGATGCATCAATTGAACCTGCTCCGACAAACCTTATAAAGTGATTGACATCACTTTTTCCCTTTCTCTTGGTGGCATGAATTAAACCCTCGTTAGCACATCCCAGGTGGCCACTGCTGCCCGAGAGAGCAACTCAGGTCTTTGTCAGCACTAAAAGCCCTCATTTTGGTGTCTTTTGTCTTTTTCTTACTTATCGATGCTTTATATAATGAGTGTAGCGCTGCACGTAATAGTTTCAGCAACTCCAAGTTCACCAGACGCCTGGTTTGATCTACCTAATCTCTTTCATTTTAATCGTTTTGTCGACGTACACATTCGCTGGGAAGCTCCAATTCGCTAAATTGTACTCTCAAAAAGGGCTTTTGTTCGATTCAGTAGACTGGTTACAGCACTCATGTTGTGAGAGATAGGGTAATTGCTTTCAAAATGCAGAATGACTTCCACGTAAGTTTATTTGCGGTAAATTGGCGTTTAAAATGTTCTGTTATTTTTTCACTGGACGAGGACGCCGAAATGGGAGTTAGTTGGACATTTATTTTTTTCAAGTGCGGAGTAACTGTCAGAAATCTGTGAGTAGCCTTTCCAGTTGATCCTTTGAAATAACAGCAAATGTGTCAGTTATATAATGCACCCATAGTTTAAGGTTTAGTTATGCACAGTGGTAGCTTTCAATTTAAGCACTGTAGCCTGAGCAAACCAACCATTTACAGTCTACTGTGGCCAAACGGCGAAATCGGTCCCTAACTGTAAGCATAGAAATCAGCTAGCGCTGCGGGTAAAACCATCTATCCCAATGGGCCACGAGTACTACCGACACTGATTGCACATTTACGTGAGAGGAAACTCGCATTGTTGCAGCCTACCGAGCAAAGAATGGTTGAGAATTTAGGGATAAAATTCACGCCGAGTATGCCTGCGTGAACAGGCATATCGATTTGGAGGCTGTATACAAAATACTGAAGCATAGGTGGTAAAAGGGCAGTCAATCCCGACCGGGTAACGAGATGCGACAGACCCGTGATAGATGGGCGCTCACCGATCGGTTTCAGGACTCACTCGCCCCGTGGTGTCTTGGGGCTCACTTTAGAGCCCCACCAGCAGCCATAGAATGGCTAGTGATATAGGCAATTGGTAAAGTATTTAACTTCTAACCAACAGGTCACGAGTTCGAGCCTCAGTAACCGCAGCGCCTGAGGTTGGTTATGGCTGGCTGATGACGAACAATAAGCCAGAAATGGCTATTTCAGTCTCCAATGTCTTTGTACGTACCATCATTCCGCATATTTATGTATTGAAATACAGATGGAATTCACCTGGGATTAGGTATGCCTGGCTGATGACGGCTAATAAGCCAGAAATGGCCATTCCGGTCTCCCTTGTCTTTGTCGGTTCCACCTAATCAACATATGCTACGCGTCACTATGCGACCGCCTGCGAGGGCTCTAGTCTGAGCTCCAGGGCACAACGGAACATGCATGTTCCTTAAGCAGATCGGTGAGCCCCACACTATCATCATATTCCCGATCACAACCGACAAAACAACGAGCCCGTGGCTCAATGTTAGAGCTTTCGACTCAAATACCAAAGGTCGCGGGTTCGAATCCCAGGTGTGCCACACTTGGGATTGGGTATGACTGGCTGATGACGGCTAATAAGCCAGAAATGGCCATTCCGGTCTCCCCTTGTCTTTGTCGGTTCCACCTTATCAACATATGCTACACGTCGCTATGCGACCGCCTGCGAGGGCTCTAGTCTGAGCTCCAGGGCACAACGGAACATGCATGTTCCTTAAGCAGATCGGTGAGCCCCACACTATCATATATATATATATATATATATAAGAAGAAGAGGCAATCACGGGAACCATGGTTATATTGTCCTGGCGTGTCAAAATCAAACAAGATTTCATCGTCGCCTCACAGTATTTATAGGTGGTAACACTAAGGTTAATACGGGATTACTAAGGTTTTCGAATTTGCGTGGAGAAGGGGCCGGGTTGGTGGTGGAGATCCTCAGTCATCATGTTGCTTGATGAGGAGGGCGGTGGTTCACCCTTGGCGATCATCCTTTGCCTGTACACCAGGATCGTGGCGGATCGGGGGAGGGCGGATGCTGGCTTTTTCTCAATCTGGTCGGGAGCCGACGTTCGCACTTTGGCGGTAGTCGTCTGTAACCCCATCGACCAAAGCTGCCATCCCAGGCTGTTTATCTTGGTTGCGATTGCACCTCCGTGTGTATTCGCACCTGCCGGATACGCGGTTGAGCTGGCCAAGGCGATAACTGTTCCTTCGTCGGGTTTGGGTTTTGTTGCGATTGCGTGCGTGTCTGCCATGGACTCGTTGATGTTCCGATGCACGTTATACCCATATTCATCTTGGAGCTTTTGATCATTGAGCTGCGTCCGGAGGGCTTGGTAGGCCGTAGGAAGCGTCACACAACGATTGATGGAGGTTGTTCAAGTGTGCCAGGCCTCGATTGTTTACCTTGCCACGCGGTCAATTCCCCGACCCAGAATTTTGGCATTCTGGAAGGCGAACGTGTGTCCAGAGTCTGCGCAGTGTTCCGCCACCAAAGACAATGGGTTCTCCGACTCAGGTTTGTAGCCGTTTCCCGGTCTCTCCAATATAGTTAACTGCGCAGAAATTGCATTGCACCCGGTAGATGACTTTTGCAGGGGGGAGGCCTTAGGTCTCATAACCAGAAGTTGAATGGTTGATTCCGGCCGGTGGGCAATGCCAATCCCCAGCGGTTTTAGGAAACGGGAGACTGCCTCCGAAACACCGTCAATGTGTGGCAACGCTTGCCATATCTTTGGCTGTTCGGTCGCTGGTCTTCGGCTTTGCCTGGACTGTCTGCTGCGTTCGATGAAGTTGCGGGGATACCCGTTGGCCATGAGGAGGCGTTGGAGGTATCGAAGTTCTGCCTTTCTTTCGGCTGGCTCGCTGTAGTGTGTTTCAGCCCTTTTGTATAGTGTTCGAACACAACTGCGTTTGTGGCATGACGGATTTTTGCTATGGTAGCTAAGGATTTGGCGGGAACTGGTGGCCTTCCTATACACCGTCATTTTTAGGTCACCACTGGGTTTTGGATGGACGGGAACGTCTAGGAACGGCAGCTAGTTGTTGACTTCCACCTCAATTGTAAACTGGATGTCAGGGAAAACAGATATCAGGCTGTCATGAAATTCCTTGACCATTTTCCGCTCGATGATGACAAAGATATCGTCATATTACAGAGTCCAGAATTTTGGTTTGTAGTTTGCGAAAACCAGGGTCTCTAATTTTTGAAGTACTGCCTCTGCGATGAAGCCCGAGAGTGGCGATCCCATTGGCGTCTCCTTGATCTGCTCGTACATTGTTCCTTCGAAAGTGAAGTACGTCTTCAGGCAGAATTTTATGAGCTGGATGAGATGTCTCGTTTCACCGTCTCGTCTGTATCGTACTTGCTCTCGAGCAGTTCGTTGATCGCTCCGATTGCCAGGCCTTGTGGGATCAAGGTGAAGAGAGAGGTGACATCGAATGACACCATCACCTCGTCTGCAGTAATTTTCACTCCCTGGAGCTGCTCCAGGAATTGAGCTGCTGAACAGACCGTCGTGGTCGCGTCCGAGGTGAGCGACCGCAAATTTCGGAATAGCCATTTCGCCAGATGAAATGTTGGTGCACCACGCAATAACACGATTGGCCGGAGGGGGGATACCATCCTTGTGGACGTTCGGTAGTCCGTAGAACCTTGCTGCGGCCGCGTCTATTGGTTTAAATGCCAGTCGTACCGACTTAGTAATTGCCTTGTTCTTTTGCATGTTGGCGAGTGTCTTGTCGAGTTACATCACAAGTTTCTTCATCGGTTCATCGTCACACGGCAGGTACGCCTTTCGGTCCTCGAGTAAGGGCGTTGGCCTTCTGGATGACGGTTCAACCGATGTGAAAAATGATGTTCACGAACGTGATATTTCTAAGGTGAGAAATATAAATTGCCCATGGGAGCAGAGCCATCGCGTTGTTGACGTTTCGGAGTGCTTAGTCGGCTCTTTACTTCGAATGCAAAAAATATATCGTCAGGGTTATCAGCCTTTGAATGATATCATTTCCAATTCCGTAATATAATTGAGCAAAGGTGAATAGATCAATATAACTAAATGCGGGAAAATGGGCACTATCTTACCCGATCATTCTCAAACTCATCGCGCTTAAAAGGTTAAGGTGTTAATCTCCAGTAATCTGCGTCCCTGAAACTGAATGCATATGTACTATCCACCACCACCGCCTTCGACCAACGTATCTTTATTGTCGTTGCCTCTGTCAACATTTCAATTGCTTACTGAATCTCGACGATAAACAGTCATCGGGCGTGTTCGCACATGCGCTTCTTATAGGTACAATTCTCGCGCGGCGTAAACAGGCAACAGTTATATCGGATGCTGAATTGCGCGACAGCAGCGCCACTTCAAAAGCCCGAGTGAGCCCTTCTACATCCTACGTAAGATTAAAGCTGGTGACACCTCATTCTGTTGACGCCTGCAGTGGAAGCAACAAATGGAACCACACACAGTCATAGGCTTCCTTTGCGCACAGATCTCTTTGTGCGCTTGGTATTTGGCTCGTGTATGATAACGTTCTCTACTGAGTGCTTTATGGTCTTAGACTCATGTTAATAGGTCAACGAAAATCAAGATCTGGAATTTGGGGCATTTTAGAGGCCTAAAAGTTGCCTAGGGTTCAACGAGCAACCGAACCGTTTTCCTTATAGCTATGAGCCTGCACTGGTCACACGTGGCATCGAGTTGTCATTTCTAATATTTCTGTGTGCTGTTTGCTGTATATGGCGGGCCAAAGATAGGCTCAGCATTAGAAACTGTGAATTGTGCGTTTTTAAAACCATGCAAGAAAAACCAGACATACCATAAAATAAAAGCATCAAATAATACAATAATTCATTAAATAGAAAACAAACAGAACAAACAGTGAAATAACTTTACGGCTTATTTTGACCCATGAGAGAGAGCGGAGTGAGAGAGAGAGGAATCCGCTTTATTTTGAAGTATCATTCAAAATTTTCAGCAAAAATATAAATTGCTCCATTCACTAATGCAATAGGATAAGTTAAAATAATATGCAAGAATCAAAGAGTCAAAAATGGACATCTAGTTGGGAGGCAGTTCCAGTCTCAGCTTATTTATTTCAGCTTCTTCACACGTAAGGTAGCGTGCTAGACATGGTAAAACGGAGCGCTGGTATGCCGTTGTACGGCAGGCTATATGACGAAAGTCTTGGTGCATCGGACGGGAAGACGTCACAGCAATCAGCTCAGAGTGGAGGGGGTGGGTTAGATCATCAAGGATTCGCCCAGCAAATTGTTTGACTGTCGTAAAGTGCAGTTTTGTTGTCAAATCCACTAAAACAGTATAAGAAACACCAGCAGCAGAAGAGAGCATTCGGAGAATACGTTTTAAAATCAAAAAATCCTTTTTAAGCAAAGCTGGAAAAATCATGGTAGAACAATAACGGATGTGGCAAAGAACGCATGCCTCTATAAATTGCTAGATAAGAGCTTGAGGTGTGTGATAGGAACGTAAACGGCGGATATAATATAGAAATTTACGAATTTTTGTAAAAAGAGTGTCGATATGTTGGGAGAATGAAAGATGAGATGTCAGAGTAACGCCAAGTTACCGAAAAGAATATACCTCGTTGGTAAGTACGGCTGAGTATTGAGAACAAGGGGATGGTCGCAGGTGAAAAACACATTGTTCAGATTTCTCATGGTTGAGTTGAAGACTATTATCTGACGACCAAGCTGAAACATGGTCTAGGCCATCCTTCAGACACTGCAGATGTGTCTGATTTTTAAGAGGATGACCAACAACCTGTCGTCGGCATATTCGATGTACAGACAGTCTTTTGGTTATCTAAAATCATCAGTATGAAGAGAGAAGAGGTGAGGGGATAAGATGGCACCTTGAAGAACACCGCAGTTGTTTTGAAGGACAGTAGATTGCCGCTTGCCGGATTGTACGAATTGAGTGCGGGAAGTAAAATAGTCTTCGAGCCAAGAGACAACCCAGCCGGGAGCGCCACACGCGTATATTTAATTAGGGAGGAGGTGGCGCGGGATGGTGTTGAAGGCAGAGGAGTAGTCAAGAAATGCGCATGCGTACGCACAGCAGCCCTTATCTAAATCTCGTAGAGCTGAATGTACCACAAGGGCAACGGCATCTAGGGTACTACGCCTGGCCTTATAGGCAAATTGTAATGGGTCGGAGAAATTGGAGGAAAATGGCTTAATTGTATCGACAGCGACTCGTTCAGCAATCTCCAGTAAAGCGGAAGAGCAGGCGATTGGATCTCGGTGTCCTTATGACTTCAATCATATTTTATAGAAGTCACAGAAAAGTATTCTTCCCCAATTATATCTGGTAGACAATTACGTTTTCTTCAATTTTATCCCTAAAGGAGGGGTATACTTCTGGTTTAAAGACTTTTCCATTCCCGAATACTGTTGACACCGACCCGGATTTAGGGTTTCCAATCTACATGCTGTATACATTCCGCTGAATGAAAGATCATATTTTTCTCTATGCCATGAGGAAGAAGCCACATAAGACTCATCAAATTTTGCACTGAATGTGGTTAAGCAGCATTGATAGGTAGACAGATGTACGCTTTGTAAATGAAAACTTCACTGTTTGCAGAAATCTCATACGTTGAAACTTTTTAAAGCCACAAGCTAAAACTTCGTCAAGTAAAAAAGCGAAGTATACGTAATTTTTTACCAAGAAAGAATATTTTCCTACATGATTTCTAGAAAATATCTTTGCATTTATAAAGGCATCGGAAATCATTAAGAATATGTATACTTCTTAATTAATCCTTTATTACGAAGTTTTGTTTTTGCAGACAGCTGGAAGAAGGCTCGTTCAAAAGATGGCATTCCAAAGTGGATGACAAATCTTGGGATTAAGCTGTTCGAAAACAAAATTGGACAAGTATACTTGAGTAATTTTTCGAATTATATTTTTTTCGAAACATATTGCAGAATATCGATTGAAATTTCATGAGTTATGCAATGCACTGCATTTTAAAGTTTCGTTAGGCCAAAAGCCTCGCAAGGGATGAAAACCGGGTGAGCCGCACTGCTCCATTCATGGTTTTCAGGTCGCAGTTCATCAACAAGCGCCATGACATCCCGGGCGTGGGCAACCAGCAATTTGAGTGAATGCGATCCCAATGCTCAATCCATCATCCAACACGGATAATGACTTCACGACAAGTAACGACATGATCGCGGACTGACAAGCCATCGAGAAGAAGAACATGTGATCGCTGGGACAAGAACATTATTCACCTGACCTTTCGGATTCAGAGACAGCATCAGATACTGATATACCCGGGTTACTAAAGCCAATCGGATGAGACGGTTCACATGAACCAACGAAGTAGTCACATGAGTAAGATTTTTAATTCAAATCTATTAAAACCCCTATTAATAAAAGTGATGTTTGTTAATTTTCGCCATTTTGGCACACTAAAAGAAAACGTTCTGTGCTACTACATCTTCTGTGGGAATTTGAACTGCTTTGCTGATCGAACCTGCATCCTTAATTGTATCACATTACACATAACTATGTTGTTATCAATTTACAGCGTGTGCATTCACGCGTTGCTGAAAAGGATATGCTGAGAGCTTCTCAGTGAAACATACAATAGTACCTTGTATAGTACGTGCGCTTTGAATGGTAGCAAATTAAACGAGATGGCCTAACATCTGCCAACGCCCAACAATGTGGCATGCACGTTTAAGCTAATTTGTAGCCACATTTCGATCTAACAGTCGAGAGGGGCAGCAATCGAGGCCTACTATCACGCCTTACAGAGGTTTGTGAATTACTCGATTCGGTCGAATAAGTTCTCAGTTTAGGGGTTTTCTTGTTGGTCAATGAAGTATTTTTATATATTCACAGAACACACTAACTTGAATTATTCCACAAAATGTACCCAAAGAGCATGTACTTCAAGCATTTGATGGATAATTTTTCGACTATCCAAGAACGATATATGCCAGATGTGGTTCAACCGAAAATAATACAACTTTGAAAAAACAGAAAACAAGCGTACGCATATGAAAAAGCCTTGCTCTTAAATCCTAGAGTTTTCAAAATTTCGAAGAGATGCTGGTTGAATCTACTCAAGCGCAAGATAGTGGCCATCCGTTTATGTCAAGAAATGCTCTCTCCACCCTCTGTCCGTAATTAATAAAGAGGGAAGGTCAAGATCAATCTGGGGTTACAGTAACGTGGTCCAGAGTTGTGGCTGCATTAATCTTTCGAATGAATCGAATCCTCCTATGGTTAGCACCAGATTCCTGTTCAGTAAGGCAGATAATAATATAAACTTAACGAATATTGTCGATTACGAGGATGCCGTCTCCAGCCTGGTACAGGCGAAGCAACCCGCAACTGCACCAAGTCGTAAATACCCTAACAGAACTATTCTTAACACCTCCCCCCAGCTGCTTCAGTGGCAATGACATTCCGGTCAACGACTTTTCCGGGAGATGCGTGCTTACTTGGAAAATTAACGTACTCAGTGCCTATTCGGGGAAACCACCTGATTAGAATAACCGTGGCAGGTATTTACCATCCTGACTGCCCAGTTAGGGAGTAATCTGTGATTTAGCGAAGCAGGTTAAACAGCGCCTTCGAAAACCGGAGCCTTCTGAAATAATCATGGAGTAGTTTAGAAAGCTGACGGGATAGTTTGCCTTAACACTACAAAGATATCCTATTTAACTTACTTGTTTGTACTGAGATTCAAAGAGGTTTAATTTGAATGGTGACTAGTTGAACTTTTTGATTTCTCTAGACGTCAGTTAGAACGTATAACAGAAGAACCATATGTAAATAATCCAGTGTGCCGAAGTGGCTTTCTAGCACGAAAGCCAGACGTGAGGATGCTGCAACCCTCCTCCACACGCACCCGGTATCTGCGGTGCCAGATGCTCAAACGAACCAGAAGCTGCCAGAAGAAAGCCAGTGGTCACTACCGTCATGCTTTTGGTCATCATGAAGGTCGACGTGGAACCCAGTCTGTACCAAGTGAGGATTTGGCCATTGATCTTAGCAGGAAGCAAAGCAAGGTTTCGCAACTAACCAAAGGTTAAAGGGCCCCACCCACTCATGATGTTTGGCTTCCCAAGCAGGATTGAAGCATAAGGAGTTTAATAAAGTTAACTAAGAAGATGCCAAACATCTTCCGCATCTCAATGCAAATCATCTCGGTAACAGTACTATCAACACCAAGGTAGGAAAGGTCCTCAACAAAGCAAGCTCTCATGCTAACTAATGCTGTCCAGCCTCATCGCATAAAGCAGCATTGAATTCTTGCCTATTTTCATGAAAAAGGGTTATAAATTGGAGAGGGGGGAAATAGTTTAATTACATTTGACAATTCCGAGTCTTCCTCGATCTGCGAGCACTTGTACTTACAGTGGACAGAGTCCTGTGTTACACAGCCAGGATGATCCACAACAGTTGTCAGGGGATCTTAATTTATAGCTGAAGAATAGACGACCGCTCCCCTCCCTTCGAAGATCAGCAATTTACGGACTATTAGATGGGGACTTATGCTAAGCTAAGGTGCCTAAGCCTTAACACTCAAAGCCCCGAGGATTTCCACGTCTAGGGCGGACTGTATTAGGACCAAACACTGACGAGGTTTTGCTCGAAGACGAAAGTTAGCAGACAAAATAATTTTCAAAGTATTATTTTTTCAATGTTTATATACTCTACTTTTCAAAACTTTCATTTTATTTTGTTCTTTCAAAGTATTGGGAAGCAAAAATTTGGCATTTAACGGTTACATAGGGTCTTCTAAAATCGCATATCTCCTGCTAAATTCAGTTTAGTGACGATAACTCAATATAAAGCCAATTTCAATTTGAAATAATTGATTCTACATGACTGCAATGATAGCTGCGTTTTTGCATGCCGAAGAATCAACCTAAATTCGCAGTAGGACACGGACATCGGAAATTCCCTTCCAATGGCCTTGCACTAAATTCCAGGAATCGTACCTATTCTCATGCCCAGTCGTAGGGGGATGGGGAGAATATACAAAATTCATGCAAGAAATTCTGCTCGGCACCCCCAATTTATAGATTTTCACGAAAAGATTCGCGGGTTGTCGCTTATTTTTCCACAATTTATCTTATCTGCACTGGAACAAGAATTAATAGCGGAAAATCAAAAGTTGTTTATCACGTTAAGGAAAAAAACGATTTCGTTTTTCTTAAACGATCGTACTTTTTTCGATAAGATGCCAGACCTTTGGCACACAATGTCTAGCGTGCGTGCATTACACAGACAAAATCACCCTAATTTGACGAAATGTTTATTAAGCAAAGCACATACTAAGAAAACGCAGACAGTAAGGAGAAGAGAGTGTTATGAGGCAGGAAAAACCAGGAGTAGATGTAGCGAGGTATTGGCAAGTGTGCTTAAGTAGAGCTTCCTTCTAAAAGTCGGCAATTTGCGTGTTCGCAGTATGCTGGGGTACAGGAAAGCCTCGTTACTTCGCAGTTTGCCGTTTGCGGATTTGATACTTCGCTGGTTTTCACCTAGAATAAATTATGCGGCTTTGGAATATTTTGCGGAATTTTTTAGATTTTTTACTTTTTCTTACGCATACTTAAGTGTGCAGTACGGTGTCTGAGGGCATGGGAAGTGCTTGTAAGAGCGTTCGAAAGATTATTAAGCTTTCTAGTGAGTGCGTTGTTGGCTTTAGCTTTAAAATGTACGAAAGAGGTTAGAGAGCTTTTAGGCCTTAAAAAATATATGTATACTACTTCGTTGAAATTTGAATTGAGCAGAGATCTCGAAACGTAAGCCCCGCGATATCTGCGGTAGTACTGTACCACTGTTGTAAAAATGGTTGACCCGAGCCTGGCTAACGGCCTCGCAGTAGGACGGTTTAAGCGTGATGAGCCGGCCAAACCCATTCTCAGAGATGCGGGCTATAAACCTTGGTAAGGTCGGCAGAATAGGACATGACAATTGTTGAACCAAACTATCAAATGACCTGCTTCAGAGCATAACGAATTCGTGTCCCAATCGCACAGGCGATTGACTGAAACAACCAGGGCAGGTAGACAAAAGTGACTTGACAGCTAAAGGCAACTATTTCGTGAGGAACTTTGGCACAGAAACGCTGACCTCCACAGTTCGTACTGAATTATTTTACTTACAACATCAATCAGTAGGCCTTTTGTCACGGAATGAATTTTCGCAAGTGCTCGAACAAATGAGATAAAGTACTATTAGAATAAAATTCCCTGTCCCTTTAGCGAAAAATGAGCCAATCCCGGGCCAACCCGTCAAAGGGGAATTCCGATTGGCCTGGCGTTCCCTCCCGGTTTTGCACTTAGAGAGTTCAACTATCCCTTGCCAATACCTCGCTACATCTACTCCTGGTTTTTCCTGCCTCATAACACTCTCTTCTCCTCACTGTCTACGTTTCCTTAGTATTTGCTTCGCATAATAAACATTTCGTCAAATTAGGGTCATTTTGTCTGGGTATTGTACGCACGCTAGACATTGTGCGCCAAAGGTCTGGCGTGTTATCGAAAAAGTACGATCGTTTAAGAAAAACGAAGTCGTTTTTTTCCTTAACGTGATAAACAACTTTTTATTTTCCGCTATTAATTCCTGTACCAGTGCAGATAAGATAAATTTTGTGGAAAAATAAGCAACATCCCGCGAAAATCTATAAATTGGGGATGCTGAGAAGAATTTATTGCATGAATTTTGTATATTCTCCCCGCCCTCCTACGACAGGGCATGAAAATAGGTACGATTCCTGGAATTTAGTGCAAGGCCACTTGTCCTATGAGAAGGGAATTTCTTATGCCCATGTCCTACTGGGGGTCCTCATAAACAACTCCCGACGAATTTGGCAATTGTTCGGCAGACTATATATTCCGCACATGCTTTCGACAGAGGTATCATAAGCAACTTTCATTCGCGGAATCAATTTTAACCTTATAGTGGATCTGTATCTCTCACGGTTGTTTGCAGTTTTTGGCTGTAGTACCATCACAGCTTCAATAGGCAATGCATTTCACCCCGCAGTTCGATAAAAAATCTTCCTCACGTTCAGTCTTGTTCGAGGTATACTTGATTTTTTGGGGAGGGGTTTGAAGTCCTAACGGATCAGACAGGATCAAAAAGTCGACGACATCAGCGTAAACCCATGCACTGCACGACCTGTTTATTGACCTGCTTAGTCGGTCGTGTCCGATCCTTTTCAAGGCAGGCGTAAATGAAGTTAGTTTGCATCGTCCAGATGGGACTTCATTGAAGCCCCACAACGGCTGGAAACAATTCTTTGATCTCGTACCGTCTCCTCTTTGCCCTGTTAGCTGGTTGCGACTACAGATGTCGTCATTCCTACAACGGAAGCATTTTGCTTCCACTTGTTTGCAATAACATTTTATCATGGTAGGAGTGCTTTTTGGTCTCTAGTGTGTACCAAATGGCATTTACTAATCATGCGCGACGGGAACTGACTATTGCACCACTCATCTAGTCGTTGTAGAGGATATTACTCCGCAGTGCTACTGAGGCCCACAATCTTGCTTTTAAAATGGGACTCCTCTGTGGTCAATAATAATCATGAGGAAATTTTGGTTGAAGCAGTTGAACCGTAGAGAACACCCTTCCTTGGCTGCGCTTACCAACAGAAGCAACTCGGGAGTGGTCATGTAGGATGTCTCCTCTGTCGCCCATCCATGGCGGCATTTAGAGGATGCATTATTGATGTGCATTTGTAAAGTTATTTCTTATGTCCCTATAAGCACCATACATTATACATCTTTCTGTAGGTGTTCCAGAATCAAGCAGGATTACAAGTACCCGGAATTATATTTGGCCTTACACTAACTTCCAAGGATGTTAAAGATAGGGGTAGGGTTCGTTTGAGGGTTAGGGTTGGAATTGGGGTTAGCGTTAGCGTTTGGTTTAAGTTTAATTTCCAACTTAGGACAAAGGATAGGTCAGCGTGCAACGTAATCCTAACTCTATCCAGTGTGCTTGTTAGGGTTAGCATTCGTTGCCGGGTTAGTAGATTCACACAATATTTCGTTAGCAGTAGAATGACCGAAGTATAGGGTCAAATGGCAAGTTTCCAAGTGGCGACTATTAAGGCGCCGTGATATTTTTAAAAAGCATCCGTTTTACTTTGATAATGAATGATCGCATAGAGCGGGCGTCATTCGTACTCCTGTTAAGGGTCCAGAATAAAGGGGGTCAGATCAGCTAGGAATGATATCGCGCATATTGGTTGGCATGAAGGATAGCCACCGTATCTGGCAATGCGCACTCTTGTCGGGACAACGAACTATTGTGCGACCCTACTTAACCGGCACCGAATGCAAACCCTAACGAAAAAAAATTAATAAGATTAGGATTGAATTGGCGCTCTCCTTTTCTTTATTCAACCCCATCCATAAAATTCATATTACTGCTAGTCCCGTATTACTTGCTGACCTATATTTTGTTCCCTGAGTTGGGTCACATATAACGTTATTGCCCATAGGATTAATTACCTTCTGGACATTTAGCTCAAAACAAATTGTTACAGGTTGGTCGTCCGTGATTTGCTCTTTCAAATAACATACCAGATGCTTAATATTAGTTTTAGTTTCTCAAAGTGGTTCATAGCTTTCTCCATTTTAGAGCTCCGTGACTTTGAAGCATTTACATTTAAAGTTTATGGATTGACGGTTTTTCATAAGCGTTTGACTGCACTTTCCACAAACTGACATAGGTCAACTAGGCTAAAATGCAATAAAGAGATAATGAGGTCAAAATAATTTTGGATTGTTGCCGACAAGGCAGTTCTTCATTGAGTTTCGTAAGCGGTTAGACTGGCTGGGACAATATAACTTAGATCCCATCTGGTAACTCGCCCGCCTTTTCCGTAAAAAGGTACAGAGAACATAATTGATCAATTATCTAGGAAATTGAAGTTACTCACCAAAACCGACTTTAAGTCGGCTCTTCATTCTCAAAGGGTTTAATGTCAAATATCGATGAGAATTTTGAATGACTGGCCGAAGTAGTCGGCTTCTGATTGATCGATTTTTTTCTCTTTTTCTGTCTCGGCCTTTGTACGGATGTTCGTGAGCCTTCTCGGCTGCTGGCATTAGGCCTCGTCAGCTCGATGGCGGATACTTGCAAGTTTGCCTCCTCTTCGGTTGGGTGTCTCGCGGGGTGACCATTTTGTTCTAGTCTTAATGCATGAAATGGCGAAGAACATCCCGGATCTCTCACTTTTCCACATCTAATCAATTATCGAAACCAGTAAGGCTGCTGCCAGTTAGAAGAGATTATTTATTTGGGATTACGAAATTCGTACACCTGGGACATTAATTCGCATCAAAACATCATCGCCGGTTGAATTTGCAGACATCTTCCCGGGCACTCTTATCTACCTCCATTCAAGGGGTAGTTACAAGTGTTCGAGTTACAGTTTATTGCAAAGAAGAAGAGAGAGGTCGGTCTTAGGTCAATAGGATAACCGAAGTTTACGCCAAATAGGAAAACTGCGTGTTCAATCAATGAGCTTGGTCACCGTCTAACTGAGCATTGCAAAACAAACCCACATCACAGCTGAAGGCCACGCCCTTCGGTGAGTGAAGTTCAGATAAACAGTAAAGGGATCAACTACTAGATCTAGACCACCAGTTAGAACATTCCTTCCAGAGCATTTAACGTGGAATTTCCTGTTGGATACCCCCACAAGCTGAAAAATGGAATAATTACGTAGTAAAGTGCCAAGTCATCTTCTGTCTCGATTGAATATCGGTAAAGGCGACAGTTTACAGGCACTACCTCTATCCAATTCCTCCGCATTTGTAAACATTTAACCCTAAAAACTGCCGACCACAAACCTTTGGGCAGTACATTCTTAGTGGCGAGTTTCACCTCATAATACTTACGTCAATTCAACCGTCGTATTTCAAGAATTCCACCGTATGCTCCACAACAGGATGGTGCAGGACGGTGACTCGCGCTGGATTATAGTAAGAAAAGATTTGCGCTGCATCTACCACCCTCTCTGTTCCAATCCCGCACCTGGACCTGTTGTCAAGACAAAGTCAAGAAGACCGTAGACGGGAGAGGGCGAGGCACACGCACTATGGTCCAACACCAAACCAGAAAACAAGAGAGGGGTGGCTTGGATCCCAACCGAGTGAGAGTGCCATAAAAGCCACATTAAGAAGGAGCCATTGCAGCCTCTCAGTCCGCCAGTCGTCCACTGCTCACAAACGCACGCACTGGACTGACCACGTGGTCCGAGTTATACCTTAATTTGGCAACCTTTCAAGCACAGGCTTTGAGCGCACCGTGATAGTTTCAAACGCGTCAGATTGTTTATAGTGAGGAAAATTGCGCTGAGCCGTCGACCTCACTCTCTCCCCTGCCCCCACAAAAAACCACCATCCGAACCGGTCAGTTTTCTGATGTGGGAGTGGGTGCATTGGCTGACGGGTCGGCGTACCCGGCTTCGCGCTCCATAGCACGACCTGGCCCCTATAACGCACACACCAGGATTCACAAAACTAGAGGATCTGGAGGAACCATCGCCATCCGACTCCCAGTCCACTGGTCAGCCACTCAACGCACAACACACAATGGGCCGATGGCGTGATCTGGTGTAAGCGTCAGATTGGCAGCCTTCCAAGCCACGATTTCTAGGAAATCATGATATTTTCGGGTAAATTATGAGGGTGAGGGTGTTGTCTTTGGATTGTTGGAGGTAGTGTGCGCTGATGTAGTTAAGCCTGCGGTGGTTTACCACAGGTTATCGTGGAGGCACATGTGACCTAATAGGCCCATGCGGTGAGTGAATGCGTGGGGACAGTGGAAGCGGGCGCGTTGACTGGATGTCGGAGCCCCAGGCACTGGTTCACCAGCCTCCGTGTGATGGATTGACGGGTGACCGAGCAGGCCGATGCGTGAGGTGAATATGCGGTCGCAATTAGGACAGTTTCGGAGAGCGTCCCCATTGCTGGTAGTGGAGGTGGTTTAGGAGAAGGAGGAGGAGGTAACAGGTGATGAATATTGGGATATGGTCGATATGATGGTGCGCGTGGTAGATTTGGCGAAAGGGGTGATCGTGGGGGGGGGGGGGGGGTCCGAAGGAGGGTTGGCAGCAGTTGAGGCAGAATTTGGAGGTCGGATTGTTATTGCATTGCGTTCGAAGTAGTACTACCAGACCAACGCTCGCGCGGAAGTTGCACGACATCGCGGGCATGTGCATTGGCATTGGCGGTGTTGGTCCGGGGCGCTGGTGATTTTCATGCCCCCCTTTTGGCCTTGGCGGCGTTGATCCGGTTGGCATTATAGATTGCTCCTCTTGTCTTCACTGTCCTCCTCCAAGCCGATCAGTTCCGGGCCAGGTTCTTCCAGTTTGCCGGGTTGATCTGCAGCTACTTCAGGGAAGTCTTCAGAGTGCGCTTGTAGCATCTTCTTGATCCTCTTGTCGACAAGAACCCGTGGTGACATCTCCATAGAAGAGTCGTTTGGGTATTCGCTCGTCGTCCATCCTCACAAGGTGGCCGCTACAGCGCAGTTATAGTTGTTTCATCTGGGCATAGACGCTGAGGAGGCCTGTCTGTTCCAGCACTTCTGTGTTCAGGATCCTGTCTTGCCATCTCAGCTTTAGTATCCTACGGAGGCAGCTGAGATGGGAGTGGTTGAGCTTCCACGCCTGCTTTTGGTAGATCGTATAGGTCTTCGTTCTACACAACAGCGTCGGCAAGATGACAGCTTTGTACATCTTGAGTTTGGTGCTGAGATGGAGACATTTCGATTCCAGACGACGTTCTGCATGTGTCTGAAAGCTTTGCTGGCTTTGGTGATACGGTGGGTGACCTCATCATCGATTTTGGTGTTGCGCGAGACGTTTCTGCTCAGGTAGGTGAAGGTATCTATGGATTTCAGTTGAGTGCCATTGACATTGATGCGAGCTGGGTTGTAGATGGTATTGGGCGGCGGCTGATGCATGACCACTCTTTTCTCCGTGTTGATTTGCAGTCTGAAATTATCACAAGCCGCAGCGAAGAGGTCCATGCTCCCTTGCATGTTCCCTTCTGTCGTTGCATTGAGTGCACAGTCGTCAGCGAAGAGAATTTCGTAGATAATGGCTGTGGATACATGCAAATGAGGGTGCATCCGCCGTTGCTTGAGGATTTTGCCATCCATCCGGGAGGCGATGTAGATTCCAGGGCGTTCGTTATGGTAGGCATCCATTAGCATGGCAGAGAACATGAGACTGCAGAGGTTAGGCGGGAGTACGCAGCCCTGCTTCAATCCGTTGGTCACTGCGAAGGCCTCTGAGACAGCTCCGTTGTCCGTGACGCGAGCCATCATGCCATCGTGGAGTTGACGCAACATGTGAGTGAATCGCTTGTGACATCCAAATTTCTGAATGATCTTCCTTGCGATTCACCTTGTTGAAGGCTTCGTCATGTCCACGAAGGTAGAGTAGAGGTGAGGCCACATCTCCTGACACTTCTTCTGCAGCTGGCGCGTGGCAAAGATCATATCGGTGGTACTAAGAGAGCGGCGGAAACTGCATTGCCTTTCCAGAAGAAGTCCTTGTTCCAAGTGACCGTTGAGGCGATTAAGGAGGATGCGGAAGAAGACTTTCCTTGCTATTTTTAGCAGCTTACTTCCTCGATGGTTGTCGCAGAGTTGGCGGTTCCCTTTCTTCTTGTAGAGTTGGACAATGGTTGCGTTCTCCATGGAAGCGTCCACGTGGACGTCTATAAGGTTGCCTATCCGGTGGGCTAGTTCGTGTCTGAAATAGAGATTGTGATCAGGCCCATTAAAAAACTTTATTCAACTTACCTTGTGGTCGCTTACCATGAGGTATCCTGCGTGGCTGCAGACGAGACCTCACATTTGAGAGGACGAATCGATGATCCTACCATCCATCGGCACCGGGGATCACCTTTGTCACCAGTACGTCCTGCAAGTCTCGCCTCCGGATGAGGAAATAATCCAGCAGGTACCAATCCGTCAACCGGGGTGCATCCAGGTCACCTTCAGCCGCAGCGAGAGGCAGAAGAAAGTGTTGTGCAGGATCAGGCGGTGCTCTGCGCAGGTTCGTAAGAGGAGAAAACCATTGTCATTGAAGCCGGCGAGACCATGGAGACACAGCCCTCATCTCCACGTGTCACACTCTGTCCCAACGTGGGCGTTTAAGTCACCAAGGGCAATAAATTTATCCGCCTTCGGCACATATGACAAGAGGTCGGAAGGTTTCCCGTAAAATCTGTTCTTTGCCACGTCGGAGCTCGCATTGGGGGGGCATAAACGCTGAGGCTGGTGGTGAACATGTCTACCCGGACATGTAAGCGGAGGCTCATCAGGCGATCATCGCTACCCTGCGGCAGACAGGGCAGACGTCCCAAGATGTCCCTCCGGGTGGCAAAGGCAACATCAGCGTTGTGTCGCGCTGCCTTTGGGCGGCCGCTCCGGAAGATGTAGCCAAACACTCACCTCCTCCAGCTGACCCTGTTAAGACAATTGGGTCTCGTTTACCGGGCTCACTCGAGCAGCTCGGTGGTCACCCTTTGGTATGGAGGGAGGGGGGATTGGTAGAGATGTTGGTAATTTTTAAAGTATTTTGACCGCATGAACTTGCCGTCTGCGAGCGATGGTCCGCTGCAGCTTTCGTGAGACCCAGCATTTGTTAAGGGCACCTTTTCTAGCCCCCAACCCGCGAGAGTTTACGCAGTGCAGTCTCTAAATGGGGCTGCTCGGACATTCCAGACGGCTGCCAAACTCACATGTGTCATCATTTAGGTTTATCCCAATGGTCGCGGTAGTTTGCAGGGGTGTGACCACTCGGCATAGCCCAGTTACGAGGAGACACAAGTGAGAGTTGGGTACCAGCTAGAGGCGGCTACAGTGGCATTCACCACCTGTACGAGACAAATGGAGCGACCTTACGCTATCTGTGTGGTGCCACCTCTAATTAGTACCCCATACATCCTAATAATTTCACACACAAGCTCACTCGAGCAGTCCGGAGCGTACCTCGGAGGTGATTGCGAAAGGAGTTGTTGTTGATATGGTTAAGAGTTTTTCGACCGCATGTAATTGCAGTTTGTTAGCCGTGGTCTGCTTCAGCTGGCATGAGACCCAACATTTGTTTAGGGCACCTTTTTTAGCTCCATCCCCCTCGAGTCGGTAAGCAGTACTTTCCCCAATAAGGGCTGCTTAGATATCCCAGGCGGCTACCGAACTCCACTATGGGTCACGATTTGGGTTATTGAGAGAAAGAACGATTCACCTGGACCACCTACGTGATTGCATGTCACCCTCGCCGTAGGACGTTTTCGACCGTGGAGGAGGAGAGAAGAGTGATGAGAGAGGGAGAAAGGGAGGGGTAGATGTAAGAGTAAAGGAGGAGAGGATAGAGAAGAGTCAAGACGGGATATATGAGAGGGAGTAGGAGAAGAAGGAGGGGAGATAGGAGTGTACTGGGAAGCGGAGAGAGGGTGAAGGGCAGGGAGGACGGGAGAGCGCGAAGAGCAGGGGGAAGGGAGCAGACGTACCGGATGTGAAGACACACCGGAGACCCTCATCTGGTTAAGCCCGCCAGTCGTGATGGTTGCTAGGGGTGTGGCCGCTTGAAAGAACCCAACTTCGAGGAGATACAGGTGAGAGATGGGTACCAGCTAGAGGTGTCCACAGGAGAATCCACCACCAATACGAGACAAATAAAGTGACCAAATACTACACGTGTGATGCTACCCCTAACTAGTACACCCTACACATCACGAGCACAGCTTCAAACGTCGATTATGACGAAGTCGACCGTATGCTCCACACCAGGTGGTGCAGGGACGGTGACTTGCGCGTGAATTAGTTTTAAGTGATAGTAGCCTTGCGCTGCAGCTACCGCACTCTCTCCTCCCCCACCTGATCCCGGTGTCATGATAGAGTCAAGAAGACCGGAGATGGGAGAGGGCGCAGGTGGCTGGCGCGGCCGGAGCCGCCCCTGGGCGTACCACTTCACGTGGCTCGGATCCCACGGAGTGGGAGTGCCATAAAGACCACATTAAGAAGGAGCCATTGCAGCCTGACTCTCAGTCCGCCAGTCAGCCACTACACACAAAACACACATTGGGCTGATCACGTGGTTCGAGTGGTCCCGTCAGTTGGCAACCTTCCAAGCCATTGCTTTTAGCGCACCGTGATAGTTTCAAGCGCGTCAGGTTGTTTATAGTGAGGAAAATGCACTGAGTTATCGACCTCACTCTCTCCCCCAACCCCTATGTCAGACAACCGTGCGAGCCAAACAGTTGTCTGATGTGGGAGTGGGGGCATTGGCTGACGGGTCGGCGTACCCGTCTTCGCGCGCCACAGCACGACCTGCCCCCATAACGCACACACCAGGATTTACTTACTCAGGGGATATGGAGAAGCCATCACCGTCTGACTCCCAGTCCGCTGGTCAGCCACTCGACTGACACAGCATATACACTGTGTCGACGGCGTGGTCTGGTGTAAGCGTCAGATTAATAGCCATCCAAGCCACGGTCTCTAGGAAACCGTGATTTTATCAGGTACATCATGATTATTGGGAGGGTGTTGTCAATGAATTATTGTAGATCGTGTGCGCTGATGTGGCTTAGCCTCCGGTGGTTTACCGCAGGTTGACGTGGAGGCGCATGTGTCCTAATAGGCCCATGCGGTGTGTAAATGTGAGGGAGCAGTGAGGGCAGTGGAGGCGGGCACTGCGACTGTATGTTGGAGCCCCAGGCACTGGTTCACCAGCCTCCGTGCGATGGATTCGCAGGTGACTGACCAGGCCGATGCATGAGTTGAAGTAACGGGCGCAGTATGGGCAGGAGAAATCAGTAGAATCTGGGGGGATGTTATTCATGGTAGTGGGGGTGTCAGTGGCGGTACGATAGCAGGAGCTGAGGGTGTGCATGGTGTATCGGTGTTGTCGGCATTGTGGTGAATTCTGCTGTCATGGATGCACATGTGACCGAATAGACCCACGCGATGATTGAATGCGTGAGGACAGTGAAGGCAGTGGAGGCGGCGACCTCTGCTGTGTGTTGATGCTCCAGGCACTGGTTCAGCAGTCTCTGTACGTTGGATTTGCAAGTGACCGACCAGGCCAATGCATGAGGTGAATGTGCTGTCGCATTGAGGACAGTTTAGGAGAGACTCCCCATCGCTGATGGTGGTGGTGGTGGTGAGGGCGGTTTGGTTGCGAAGGCGGTGGTGGTCGCGGTGGTGAGGGTAACAGGTGATGAGTAATGAGATGTGGTCACTATGATTGTGGGAGTAAATGAATTGATGTCAAGATTGAGGGCGTTAGAGTCTGAAGGAGGGTTGGCAGAATTTGACGTAGATGGCAAGGGCAACACCATCGTCGCTTCACTCTGCCTTTGGCCGGCCACTCCAGAAGAAGGTGTAGCCATTAACCACCAGCTGACCCTGCTCAGAGAATCGGGTTTCGCTGAGAGCAGCAATGTCCACCTTGTATCGCACCAGTTCACGAGTGACTGGCGCCATCCTCCGTTCCGGCCAGTTGCTCCTAGGATTTTCTAAAAGGGAACGAACATTCCAGGCTGCTAGTGTGAGTGGACTCACCCGAGCAGCCTGGAGACTATGGCGAGGGGGATGGGGACGGGGGTATTTTAGTTTGTTTGAGTTTTACGACCGCGTATTTTGCAATCTGCGAGCTGCGGCCAGCTGCATAAGATGTGAAACCCAGCATTTGTTTAGGGCACCTTTTCTAGCCCCTTCTTCCGCGAGGAGGCAAGCAGTGCTGTCTCTAAATAGGGCTGCTCGGACATCCCAGACGGCTGCCGAACTCCCCTATGGGTCACGGTTTTGTTTTAGTGGGAGAACGACCCGAGTTAGACTGAGCCGTCTACGGGGTTGCTGTCGCCCCCACCGTAGGACTTTTTGAGAGGGGGGGAGGTGGGAATTTTGGGAGTCAGACTTACCGGGTGTGGAGACACACACAACACAGGAGACCCTCACCTGGTTTAGCCCGCCGTCGTGACGGTTGCCCGGGGTGTGGCCGCTGGGAAGAACCCAAATTCGAGGAGCCTCGGGTGATAGTTGGGTACCAGTTAGAGGTGAACACAGGAGCATTAACCACCTGTACGAGACAAATGGAGTGACCAAATTTTAACTGTGTGGTGCTACCCCTAACTAGTACCCCTACACCGCAGACACAAACACACACACTTGCTTAATATATCTTATCTGAAGACCGTTGCGTGATCGCAGCAGTCTGTCTGAGAGACGCTACGTAACAGTTAACTGAGTAAGCGTATTAAGAGTTCGTTGGAGGTGGGGGGAAGAACTGCTTATATGCTGGGGTAATACAGACTTTGAATTGGTGGGTAATTGAACCGCACAAGCACAGTAAAGTGTGCTCTGCTAATTAGATGACCATCTGGGTGAGTGGAGGTCAGGGTCCCACATTGGGTTATGATATGCCATAGTCGTGGGGCATCGACTGAAACACAGTTATTTTAATCTAATTTTGGACACATGGTTGGCACAGATAGCGGAGGTTTGGAAGTTGTTTTGCATTTACTTCTAGTACAGTTTGTCACGTCAGCTGAACCTATATAGAGCCCTTACCACAACAATCCTCAGGCCCAGTTCTGAATGGAAAGAGGAACTTGTTGAACACCAATTGGGTGGATATTTTATTCTTTATGGAATTATCGGAAAATGGGTTGGAACAAGTTGGCAGTCGGACAAGGGCAACGTCCGGCGCAGCGAGAGCGGCGTCCCAAATGAAAGTGAGCATACGCTAGAGCACCTTGAGTGAAAACACTTCTGAGCCAGCCTTGGCGTTGACCGGTCGATTTGGATAGCTATCATTGGCCGAGAACGAGACTGTCACTGGTACGTTCGTACATTGCAACAGGGACCCAGCTCATGGCTACTACAGACTCATTGGGTCGCAGCAGCCCGAGAGTTGCAGGTTGACAAGGAACCTTATTAATTTACCCCAAAGACAGTGCATAAGTTAATTTGTGGGAGGGTAAAAGTGCCCTTCTACCTTCCCACACCTTGGTCAAAAAAGGAAAGAAAAAAAAATCGATTTCAATGCCACATTATGTTTCTTATCTAAACTTCACTTTAGGATCGTAAGATTGTTGTCTACTCGCGGCAGATTGGGTTATTAGGGAGATCGCAGCCATTGCGACCTTCTGGCCCGGAGCAAAAGTGGGTGGCCAGTTGGGAGAATCTATCACGTTTTTACACACTATTCTCTCATTTACTTTCCCAACTAAGTGCGTTCTCTAATGGGAGGTGGAATTGGGATTGTGGGTTAGGTCACAAACTGGAGAAATAGGCTTGTCACTGTTCGGTTGGGACCTCCATTGAGTGGTGTAGTGGTATACAAGCCCACGCTGTGAGTGCCGTGCCGTTGCCCCCTATCCTCTTGGGGTTATGCTAAAATCTTGACCAAGTATGGGCTGTGACCAGATGGTGTACGATGGGGTGTAGTGGTACACAGGTTCAGGCTGTGAGAGCTGGGAGCCGTGCAGCCGCCCTTCTCATCTTGTTGTTACGGTAAATTCATGTTCAAGTATATGTTGTGGTGTGCATGCCGTAAGTTTATGCCATCAACAATCAGACGTGGTAATATGAGAAATAGTAACGGTAGTATTAATCATAATAGAATTTGTAGTGTTTGGAGGGGTGTAGGGGTACAATTAAGGGGTAGCATCACACTGAGAGCATTTGGTCGCTCCATTTGTCTCGTACAGGTGGTGAATGCTCCTGTGGCCGCCTCTAACTGGTACCCAACTCTCACCTGTGGCTCCTCGAAGTTGGGTTCTTCCCAGCGGCCACACCCCAGGCAACCGTCACGACCGGCAGGCTAAACCAGGTGTTGTGTGTGCCTCCACACCCGGTATGTCTGACTCCCGAACTTCGCACCTCCCCCTCTCAAAAAGTCATACGCTGGGGGCGACAGCTACCCCGTAGGCGGCCCAGGCTAACTCGGGTCGTTCTCCCACTAAAACAAAACCGTGACCCATAGTGGAGTTCGGCAGCCGTCTGGGATGTCCGAGTAGCCCTATTAAGGGACAGCACTGCTTGCCTCCTCACGGAGGAAGGGGCTAGAAAAGGTTCCCTTAACAAATGCTGGTTATCACGTCTTCTGCAGCCGGCCGCGGCTAGGAGATCGCAAAATACGCGGTCGTAAAACTCAAATAAACAACAATACCCCCGTCACAATCCCCCTCGCCAAACCCTCCAGGCTACACGGGTGAGTCCACTCACACTAGCAGCCTGGAATGTTCGTTCCCTTTAAGACAATCCTAGGAGCAACCGGCCGGAACGAAGGACGGCGCTAGGCGCTCGGAAACTAGCGCGCTACAAGGTGGACATTGCTGCTCTCAGCAAGACCCGATTCTCTGAGCAGGGTCAGCTGGAGGTGGGTGCCGGCTACACTTTCTTCTGGAGCGGCCGGCCAAAGGCAAAGCGACGCTGGTGTTGACTTTGCCATCCGAAACGAAATCGTGGAACGTCTGCACTGTCTGCCGCAGGGTATCAATGATTGCGTGATGAGCCTCCGCCTGACTCTTCTGGCAGACCAGTTCGCCACCATCATCAGCGCCTATGCTCCCCCAATGACGAGCTCTGATGCGGCGAAGGACGAATTCTACGAGGACCTGCACGCCCTACTGGCGACTGTGCAGAAAGAGGATAAGTTAATTGTCCTTGGTGACTTCAACGCCCGCGTCGGGACGGACCACGCTGCCTGGCAGTGAGTGCTGGGTCCCAACGGTCTCGAAAAGTGGTAACTATAACGGCCTACTTCTTCTGCGCACGTGTGCGGAACACCGTCTCCTGCTGACCAAAACCGTCTGTCGCCTTCCGACGTGGGAGAAGGCCACGTTGATGCACCCTCGGTCGCGGCGCTGGCATCTGCTGGACTATATTATCGTTCGGAGGCGAGATCGACAGGACGTGCGGAGAAGAATGGACTACAAAAAAGTCTAAATGGACCTTCGGACTGGCGCAACCAAAGCAGCCTTCTTCAAATGCCGGCACCTTCTACAGCAACGGCTGCGGGAGATGCAGGATGCCTGGATGATCCGAAAGGCTGAGGAAATCCAGGTGTATGCGGACCGCAATGAAATTTAAAAAAATTTCAAAGCCATCAAGGCCATCTACGGCCCCTGTATCAAGCGGACCGCACCGCTGCTCCGCTCTGACGGCACAACACTGCTGACAGAGAAATCGCAAATTCTGAAGCGCTGGGCCGAGCACTTCAGAAGTTTCCTTAATTGCTCATCAGCCATCTCGGATGCTGCCATTGACCAGCTCCCTCAAGTGGACACGAACAATGAACTGGATCTGCCGCCTTCACTACCAGAATCCATCTGGGCCGTGCAGCAGATTTCCAGCGGAAAAGTACCAGGATTCGATGCAATCCCACCGGAAGTCTACAAACACGGCGGGCCCCGGCTGATGGCAGAACTCACAACATTCTTCCAGGAGATGTAGCGCCAAGGGCAAGTTCCTCAGGATTTCAAAGACGCGACCATCGTCCATCTCTACAAACGGAAGGGGAACCGGCAACATCGCCGGGAAGATCTTCGCCCGTATCCTTCTCAATTGTCTGAACAATCACCTAGAGCAGAGCCTGCTCCAGGAAAGCCAATATGGCTTCCGCCGACATCGCGGAACAACCGATATGATCTTTGCCATCCGCCAGCTACAAGAGAAGTGCCAGTAGATGCGAACTAACCTATAAACTTCCTTCGTGGATCTGACGAAAGCCTTTGACACGGTGACGGACTGTGGAAATTCATGCAGAAATGTGGTTGTCCTGAGTGGTTCACGCACATGGTGCTTCAGCTTCATGACGG
Organism: Schistocephalus solidus; assembly: GCA_017591395.1. Lineage (NCBI taxonomy): Eukaryota > Metazoa > Platyhelminthes > Cestoda > Diphyllobothriidea > Diphyllobothriidae > Schistocephalus > Schistocephalus solidus. Next base: position 119,264 of record WEDG01001271.1, read on the forward strand.
GATGATGGCGCGCGTCACTGACAACGGGACAGTATCCGAAGCATTCGCAGTGACCAACGGAGTGAAGCAGGGCTGCGTATTGGCTCCCACCCTGTTCAGTCTCATGTTCTCGGCTATGCTGATGGACGCCTATCGTGATGAGCAGCCTGGTATCCGCATCGCCTACAGAACTGACGGGCACCTTCTCAACAGTCGGCGTATGCAGGCTTCAACGCGCGTGTCTACAACTACAGTCCATGATTTGCTCTTCGCGGACGACTGCGCCCTTAACACCGTGACGGAGGAGGACATGCAAAGGAGTATGGACCTCTTTGCCGAAGGCTGCGCCGATTTTTGATTAATAATCAGTACAGCCAAAACGGTTGTCATGCACCAGCCGCCACCCAGCGCGGAATACAATGCGTCCCGAATCAATGTCAATGGTGCTCAAATCAAAAACGTAGAAACATTCGCTTATCGAGGAAGCACGCTGTAACGCAACACGAGAATCGATGACGAGGTTGCCCAACGGATCTCCAAAGTTAGTCAGGCTTTCGGCCGGCTGCATGCCCCCTTGTGGATTTGCCACGGTATTCACCTGAACACCAAACTGTAGATGTACGAGGCCGTCGTCTTGACGACACTCCTTTGCGGAGCGGAGACCTGGACTCTCTACTCGAACCGAGCAAAGAAGCTGTATCACTTCCATCTCAGCTGCCTCCGCAGAATACTGAAGCTGAGATGGCAAGACAGAATCCCGGACACGGAAGTCCTGGAGCGGACCGGAATCCTCAGCATCCACGCCATGCTGAGGCAAGTGCAACTGCGATGGAGCGGCCACCTGGTGAAAATGGACGACGAGCGACTACAAAAACGACTTTTCTACTGAGATGTCGCTACGGGTGCTCGCCGACAGGGCGGTCAAAAATGACGCTACAAGGACACTGTGAACAAATGTGTGAAGCAACTGCAAATCAACCCGGCGACCTGGGAGGACCACACCCGGGATAGACTGGCATGGAGAAGATCCGTGAAGACTGGTTCAGCAATCTATGAGGCCAACAGGATCACCGCCACCAAGGCCAAAAGAGCGGCACGAAAGTCACCAGCGCCCCGGACCAACACCGCCAATGCCCAGTCCCTGCGAACTTGCCCGCGCTGTCAACGCATCTTCCGCGCGCGAATGGGCCTGGTTGGACATCTTCGGATGCAATGCACCAACAATCCGACCATTCCAATTTCTACGTCAAATTCTGCCAACCCTCCTTCAGATTACGCCACCCTCACCCTTGGCATCAATTCCATTAGTCCCAACATCATCGAGACCAAAATACAATGCTCAGCACGTGTTACCCCCGCCACCACCACCGCCACTACCACCATCAGCGATGGGGAATCTCTCCTAAACTGTCCTCATTGAGACCGCACATCCACCTCACGCATCGGCCTGGTCGGTCACTTGCGAAACCATCGTACAGAGACTGGTAAACCAGTGCCTGAATCTCCAACACACAGCAGAGATCGCCGCCTCCACTGCCCTCACTGTCCTCGCGCATTCACTCATCGTATGGGCCTTTTCGGTCACATGCGCATCCATGACAGCGTAATTCACTGCAATGCCGACAACACCGATACATCATGCACAATCTCCACTCCTGCCATTCTTACAGCCACTGTCACTCCCACTACCATGAATGACATCCCCCAGCTTCTACCGATTTCTCCCGCCCACAATGCGCCCGCAACTTCAACTCACGCATCGGCCTGGTCGGTCACTGGCGAATCCATCGCATGGAGGCTGGTGAACCAGTGCCTGTGGCTCCGACATACAGTCGACGCGCCCGCCTCCACTGCCCTCACACATTTACACACCGCATGGGCATATTAGGACACATGCGCCTCCATGACTGCCGGCGGTAAAGCACCGGAGGCTAAGCAACATCAGCGTACACTACCTACACCAATACATAGACAACACCCTCATCATCATCATCACGTACGTGAGAACATCACGGTTTCCTAGAAACCGTGGCTTGGAAGGCTGCCAATCTGACGCTTACACCAGTCCACGATGTTGGCCCAGTTTATGAGATGTGTGTCGACTGGCTGACCAGTGGACTGGGAATCAGACGGCGATGGCTCATCCATATCCCCTGGGTAAATGAATCCTGGTGTGTGCGTTATGGGGGCCAGGTCGTGCTGTGGCGCGCGAAGACAGGTACGTCGTACAACGGGCTCATGTGGGGGAGGAGGAGAGTGCGGTAGCTGCAGCGCAAGGCCACTATCACTTAAAACTAATTCACGCGCAAGTCACCGTCCCTGCACCACCTGGTGTGGAGCATACGGTGTACCTCGTCGAAATCGACGGTCGACCTGTCAGTGGGTGTGGTAGTAGTAGTAGAAGTGTGCACCCGCACTCACGTGGCCACAGCCTGTCTTAACCGAATCGGTGTCCTCGAACGCCATCAGGGAGGGAGTTAAAGGATAGCATCTATGGCCCTGTAGAGGGTAGCTATACTCTTTAACTACTCTGAATCCTTCCGAAGAAATTTCAAGGAAAGTAGCGGGAAGTTTAAGAGATCGGAGACGTCTTTCTTCCTACGTAAGACGAGGAACAAGTAGAATAAGGAAGGGACGGAAAACGAGAAAGTTTTTAATGGGGTAGATTTAAAGGCAGAATCTTTACTTTGATAGTGGCAGGTATTTTCGGGAGCTAAATATTTTATATGATTAGTGCATTTCCTACGTGGGTTTAGTATATATATAAGCCAGTCTGATCGTGGCCTGTCTCCATGACCGACTATTGTATCAAGGCTTTTCGTTAAGCAAGGATATACAAGGGCTCCTTGCGTCTCTGCCACTCTTCGTCTGAGTATTTTTGGCGTAAAGTATCTTGGCTCGAATCTACACCAATATTTAACGGAAAGCTCAAACGTAAATTCTGTTTCCGGGCATACAACGCCCCAGAATGGTAGAGTACATTGCGGACCTCGAACTAACAGGACCATTACGTATTCACTGAACTGGTGCAAACATGACTAGTTCCTCCGCTGCATTGACAGTTATCTTGAATGTGCGACTACATGTGAATTCATTTCCCGCCGGTCCACCCTCTTATCTACGACTCGAATTAACTGCGCTGGACGCAGCAGCTCCACCCCGGCAACTTGTGGATTTAATCCGACGAAGTATATCTACCGCCAGCAATGTGTGTAAAATGGTTCGATGCCATGCCATAGAACACGTTAGTGGGTTTATGGGCGGTCAGTTACTGCGTTTCCCCACTAGAAATCTCGATCAAATAATGCCACTCAACGGTAGTAATTAACGGAGCAGAAACTAATGCCAACCCGGAGCGATACGTCCTAGATACCAAGAGTCTGGTTCTAGCTGGATGTCAAATTGGAGAGAGGATTCAGCCATGGAACTGAGTGCGAGGTGTATTGTAGGCCCATAAAAATCCAACCCAACATATTATCCAGGAGATTTAATTCTGGTTTATCAGCAGAGCCACCAGCGCGTGGAACGTAGGCAAGAGACGAAGGCGGATGTCTCCATAGTTATCTCTAATATTTTTTGACGTAGTCCTCCTGACGGAACGCAATCGCTGCAAGAGATCAGCAGTGCAAACCTCCCTAGCCATAATGCAATCCATGCAAACCAACGCTACCTACGGAAGCGGTGGGGACCTTCGTGGAGTTCGACGAACTATTTGCTAGGACTTAACGTCCAACTTTCAAAGGTCTCCCGAGCCACAAAGTTATCTGCACGGTAGTTAACTGAACACATCGATTGGCTGCTACGAGACAGGGCTGGCTCGACTAGCTTTTACAAAGACACGCGAAGTAACTAATAACTTGTTTTAATGCATACCAATTGTCTTTATGCTGTATGCATTCCATTTTTAACATGTTATCCGAAGACCATGGCTGTATGTGCACACCGTGCAACATTAAACGTGTGGTGTGATCGAGAAGGCACAGAGAGCTAAAATTTGGCCGTTTGAAGGTCAAGACCGGCGCAAGCGGCGAGAAGTTAGTTATTACACGCAAAAATAGGGGATACTGCAATGCAATTTCAGGCTTTTTGGCCCCGATCCGGAGACCACCGGCTGAGCCGGAGTTGATCTTCTGCCTGCAGTGATTCGTGATACGCAGTCACGTGCGAGTGGCGCCTGCTTATAAGCGACATACGATAGGGCAATAGCGCATTTAAAACAATGCGCACAGATTCGAGGCACAATGATCACAAGTAATCAAAAGCAAGGGTCACGGCTGAAGCACTCATATCACGCACAGCCCAAAAAAGCAACATAATTAAGAGTCAAAGGCAAACTTTATCGCATTTTAGGAGTAAAAAGCCTCCGGTTACACGCATTATACCACCTTTGGAGGAACGATGTGGAAAAATTTGTCCCAAGCCAACCTTTTGTACACTTATCAGTAGAACGTACACAAACAAAACACCACACAAAAGTAGAGAACGAAACAGCAGTTTTTGTGCGGGTGTCAAAGCCGACTTATCGGCGTCCACCGCGGCGACTGCCCCTGCGTCGATGTCGCCCTGAAGAGTCCCGCCGCCGGCTCCAGCTTCGATCTCGAGACGACCTCGACGAGTGGTAACGACGGTGACTTGATCGACTAGAGGTGAAACTTCGCCTCCGTCTACGCCCGTCACGGCGGTCACTGTAACTGTAGGACCGAGACCGGGACCGTGAACTATAGGAGCGTGATCGGGAACGCCCACCTCGACGCCAGCCCCTAACGACGCCGCGCCGGTCACTGCCTCGGGAGGAGTAGGAGGGATAGCGACGCCTGTCAAGGCTGCTGTGGCGAGAGTCAACACTGGGTCTGCGTCGATAACTTTCACTTGAGGGTGAACGTTGACGGCGCACTGGCGCAAGTGGCATAGAAGAGGAACCATCTCGGCGGCGACTGCGGCTTGAACGACTTCGCCGACGATGGCGGCGTTTGCGGCGACGACCACGAGGCGAGGGAGAGCCGCTGGAAAAGCTACCAGATGAGTCAGACGAGGAATCTGAAGAGGAGTCGGAACTCGACCCGGATGAGGAGCTTTGCCTTAACTGAGCCTAGATAATGGGAGCAGAAAGTACAATAATGTAAGGTCTACGACATGAGTGGTGGAGCAAGAAGTGATTAGGAAGGTCCCCTTACTGGCGTTGCCTTCCTCTCCGTGACATTCATAAGTGCATCCTCAGGGGCTGGTGGTCTGGCTGAAGATAACTTCTTCAGCTGCGCCCCCATTGAGGTGGGTGGTAAGTCATCGCGCGGCTCCAGGGCTGCCTCCACTTCAGCGGCCTTTTCTACGGCCGCCGCCAACGCAGCCTCCTTTTCGGCCGTTTTCTGCCTCTCTTCGGTACGCAACAATTCCAGCACCGATTTGGGTTGCGACGAATCGCGTTTTGGAGGCGGCTGTGCATTCTCATCGTCTTCCTCGTCATCATCAACGCCATCGGCGGCACCAGAGGGGAAAAGAGATCTTGTCGACGCTGCTGCTGCTGCTGCTGCCGACGACGACACAGTGGTTGGAGTTTCTTCCAACCCTGAGTGGACAACCGCGGCGGTATTGACAGTGAGCTTGACGGGTTCTTTTGTGGCAAATGTGGCAGAACGAGTCGGTTTTTCGCCCGGCGAACCTGGAGAGGAGTCATCCTCGCGCCAGCGGCTTGTTGTCCACGGTCCACTAGCGATCTTCTCCTTCTCGAGGGGAATAGTCATTTCCCCAGGTGGAGTGCTTGTAGTTGGCATTGTTTCTCTGTGCCCCCGCTCTTTGCCCTCCTCCTGAAGCTGCATATCGTGGTTGTCTTCTTTTGCCTGTGAATTTGGACTGTTGTCCCATTTGCTGCGCACAAGATCCTGGGTCTTCTACAAGGAACGGGGAAGGCAAGTTCCGTGAACAGAAACTCTAGTGCCAATGGGACAATTTACCTGTCGAATACCAGCAAAACTATGTTTATGATGGTAAACCGAATAGGGAGCTATTTTATGGGTTACCTTCTGCGCACTTGAATCCTACTAAGTGGTGAGATCAGTTCATTACGCAGACGGTGCCATGACAATGTATCAATAACTAAAACTGATGCAGTCTACTATAAACGTCTCCATGAAAATCCAAAATGACGGACTAACACGATTGGTGTATCAACTAGTAAATTTGTCTTTCCGATTATTTAAAGCTTCCCCAAAACCGATAGCTCGAAAACTGCCTCAGAACGGCAAAAGTTGTTCATTTTTATGAATCCATATTTAAAGACTGCGATTTCATGACAGATAGTGGTCTACCGCAGGAAACTGCAGGTTTTACCTCAGCGACCGGTGGCCGGAATTTCCAGTTACTTTTACAATAAATCTAACACTATGCAGGCTTTCGGATGCTGCAATCTGTGCTGGCAGTGAGCTGGACAGTCTAACCCATCGATCGAAGGAGTCAAGTCTTTAATAATAAGCTCTGAGGCCTATTCCCCGACTTTTAAAGACAAATAGATTTACGAAACATAAAAATCGTAATTGTGGGGTATTAAACAGTCCCTTCTGTGTGACTGGAAGTAACAAATGCAAAAAGGACACTTCAAGGGTTGTGCAACCAGAATACCACCGCGTCTGTACGCCGGTTAAGAGGGACATACAGAGTGCGAAGGAGGCTCAGGCATGTGGTAAACAGTCAACTTACCTCGACCGTGGTTATGGTGTTAGACGGTCTACAAATAAATTTGAGAAAAATGAGGCTCTGATGTATAACAAAATAAAATTACGAGCATGCATATACATGAACGTTACGTGGAAATTAGTGAGAGAAATTCACCGATAAAAGCAACCCGGAGACCGGTTTAAAAATAGCCGGGTAGCTAGTTCGTCTGGCACACTAAACATAAGAGTAAACCGATGATCTGACAAATCCTAAAAGGAAACTCGTGCGATAAAAGAGGTAACTAGAAATCAGATACCCGTGTGGCTCGTGTCATACGTGGGCGAAATGACTCGACTGTCAGGCCAGACTATAACTCTTATTTGTGAAAGCGGTAAGTCATTCTGCATAGCCTTTTCAGGGGGATGCAGTTTTTACATCTTTGAGTAACAGTCTAATTTTGGTGCCTGCAATAAAATTAAGATCTCCTAACATACCATCGATAAAACCCATTGGGGCAAAAACCGACTTGACTCGAAGTCACTAAGAGTTTAAACACTACATTTGAAAGCCTCCCATCGGGAAAGGTCTACTTACTTTTGTGGTGTAGGCAAAAGGGGTGATCTAGACCTCTCAACCTCGTCCCGGACCTTTTCCGAACTAGGAGCCGGGAGACGTTCACTGACTGCGGTGGTTTCCCCGTCAGCCATGACTTTTGTGGCGTTAGTGGTGCTTGATCTCCGTGCCTGTTGTTCCGGTGACACTACCGCCGGCGCCACCTTAGCTGAGGAGCGATGGTCATCGGTCGGTGGTGGCGTTTTGCCCCGCCTGCGCTTTGATGAGGGCGAACGAGAACCAGAGGACATGGAGACAGCGGACGAGTGTGTGGAATTGGATGGCGAATCCGAGTATGAACGTTTGCGGCGTTCCTGAGGTCTTGTTTCTGGTGAGCGAGACCGCTTAAGGGGCGCAGGACGACGGCGACGACCACGCACCCGCTCATGGCACTCGTTCCATCTAGTCAGGCAAACATTTTTACGGGTTTATATTAAATAGGATATCCGGATTGCCTAGCGCAATACGCATCATGAGGGCACTCACTTTTCAATCAAGTGTTGTGGTGGGCTGCGACGCACCGCCCGGCCACCGCCACGCCTCTCGGTTTCCGAATGTGGAGAGGATGAGGCCGAAGAGGAGCGCGAAGATCCACGTCGACCTACTCGCACTGAAGGCCGCGCCCTGTTTTCACCGTTGTTTATTGGCGAAGTTGAAGCAGCAGTAGTCATTGGACGATGATTTCGTCGGTCTGTAGGGCTGGGAGAACGGCGAGAGTAACGGTGAGAGGAAGGTGGATGACGGTTGGCGGACGTTTCTGTGGCTTTAGGACTGTATAAAGGGCCAGTCACAGTTCGGGAACCCCTCGCCGGAGGAGATAGTCGCGAGGGGCGGGGCGACGGCTCACCACGACGTCCGCGGGTCGGTTGCGATGGTTTGTCGGGCGACTTGGATACTCGGCTCTCCGGGATGGGAGACTACATTAGAAGGACACATGGAAGCATGGCACAAATCACGTGTAAGGAAACCTGAAAATGTTAGATAGAGGCCTATAAAAAGGAAACTCACTCTTGTGGGTAGGCGCCCGCTGGACTTGTTGTTGGGTGGTGACGGCATGCGTAAAGACGCATCGGTACCCCGTAACGGCGAGGCAACGCTACGATGTGGACTGCGACTGCCTTCTCGGCGGTCAGACTACAAGGAAAGGGTCAGTATACTATAGACTACGTCGGAAAATACAAGTGTGTATCAGAAGGATGGACCAGATGGTCTACCTTATCAGTTAGAGTCGAGTTTTTGCGTCGGGAGCCATCAGAGTCGCGACGTTCGGAAACGGGGCGTTTAGCGGCTGCGGTTTGCACGCTGACCGCGTAGTCCTCGTCAAACTCCAGGACATGCCGGCGGCTCGAAAAACCACTAGGACTCCTTCGCTCCGTACGAGACTGGTCCACCCTAGGCTCTGTCTCGTGACGAAGGACCGCTGTAGAAGGCGGTGAGCGGTCGCGATTGTTTCGGCGCGTGAACAGCTCCTCGTCACCGGGCGAATAGAGGGAGACCTCGTTCTTCGGAGGGCTCAGACCAGTTTGGTCACTGGTTACACTTGCGTGACGGCCGGGAGGGGCTGGCGAGATTCCCCGACGCTGACGATCAATGTCGGCACGAACGTCGCTAAGAAAACAAGTGGGATATGCTAAGATAAATCGCATAAGGTGAACAGAAAACTAACTACTAACAAAATGAAGACTAACTAGGAGAAACAATGTCGTGTCAGCCTCGCTTGTCACCTCAATATGTAGAGCATATTGTAAACAAGCAGACTGAAATACATAACTGTCTGTTAGCGTAGGCCATTCGAAGAGATGACATATACTCTCACTGAATCCAAGGAATATTTACGCAGTCTTTATCCGAGTGTACAAAGTGTCGAGGATAGTAATGTTTACCCTACTATGAGGTACAGAAGGACGAAAGCATGCTCCTTTAAATAGTCGGTTATAAACTTATGGAAGCTGATACGCCGGTTATCCAGAAGACGAACAGAGTACGACTTCATCATAAGGGAATCAGGTAGATAAGTCTTTTAAGAATTTTCGGAAAAACAGCGGTCGAGTTTAGATGATTTTCAATCTTTTGGCAGAAGGCTACGGCAGAGTACATACGAGGATATCAGTGAGGTATTAAAATGCGGCCAAATTCACGTGCGGAAACTACCGGTATTTAGAATCTTTCTACTTCTCCTAAAGTGTTGCCTGCGGCGTCCGGCTACCGTTAGTAGTGGTCTTCAAGGGTCTTAGATCCGAAGGCCCAAGAAAAAGATGTCCATCTCTGCCCAGTAGTTAGGATAGGTCAGTGAGCGAATATGCCGAGTCGTAAAAAGCCGGCCATGGATCCACAGCGCATGTGGTACGGCGATTGACTTAAATACTGCTCGATAATCAACCGGCGAAGTTCGAATTTCAAACATCCGTCCGAGAGGAAGGTGCAGATGACTGCAAGCTACAAACCGCCATTCTGTTATCCAGATGCACAGTCTTGTTTCATAGTCCCATTGACTCCGATGCCTCTTGCAGCTAACTATGCCTGATGCCTCTGGAATAATTTAAGCGCGAACTCGGTAAACTGTATTCGAAAGACACGGCCTATTACGAATACGACTGTCTGTCTAATCAATATATCAGACTGAGCAAGTAGCGGAGAGTTGGGAAGTAAATGTGATCACTACAACATAATAAACCCAGTATACCAGGCTTCAAACAATAGGATTTGTCATTTAGGTAAGACAGCTAAATGGTCAGGTCTATGGGTTTGTGCATGCTTGATTAGAAAAAACCCAAATGACGCTGGCTGGTCCATAATTATTACGAGATTGTTATGGCTTAATTTGTCACTCATCATACAGGCCTACGATTCCGAGAGACGAGCAGTGGTGCAGAGAAAATATTCCAACCAGGAACGGCATTGATTCCGATTATACGTCGATAAAGACACGTGCACTGTACCCTTAACTCAATATTCTGGAGTTTTGAGGAAAAACGCGGGAATAGCAGTGTGGCTCACAAAGCTTCGGACGAACGGACACCAGCCTTTCCGACAGGCTCACCCTCCTTGGCTTTGTTACCAAAGGGGGAAGAGAGACTGCGAGATATCACTTCAGCCATAGCCATGTTAACATCCATTTTCGAGGATGGAGGGCTCCTGTTTCTCGTCTCGAAACTTAGCGACGCGTTGGGTGGAGACATCTCCGATCGGGAATGTCGAGCATTTCGAGACGAATAGTCACTCGAATGTTTTCGCCGGCAGCTGCGGTCTGCGAAACTGGGCGGGGATTCATCCCTTCTTCTTCTTTGTGGAGACCTATGGTAAAAGCAAGGCTGACATCAGCTTTAATTCACTTTGAGGACACTTCCAAGCCAAATAGAATAATTACTCAAATTAGATTGGGCACACGAAACTGGAGACTTGCCCACTGAAAGCTATGCTGCCCTTGAGTCGGAATGGGAACACTGACGTTTTAACAGTGAGAACCAATCGTCTCAAATCGTAAATAAAAAGTATGAGAACGTGAATGCGGGTGTTCAGGACTAATCTTCGAACAAAAGGCCATCCACTATCCTGGTTAAAATTTCGGTTCTAGGTTACCACTTAGGAATATAACAAATAATGCAAGAGCATGCAAAGACAGAGAAAACGCACTTCGCCGTCTTGACAAATTAGGGTCGACTGTGCGGTGGCGGTTTCTACAAAACCTTTTGAAGCTTACGAATACGACAACTAATTGATCCAGTAAACTGACATTAGAAAAAAACAGTACTACAAGAAGCTTACTTGGAATGCGAGGCTTTCTTCATATTGCTGATCATCTGGAGTCAAAACAATTAAAACTTATTTTTTCGAGAACTTGTAATTTTCGACCAAAAAGCCTGATAAGGCAAAAACAAGACTTATGACAGCCAAAACAGAGTTTACATCAAAAAATGCAGAGGAAAGAAGGTTCAAAAACGGATACGCGTAAACCGCATCTACGCTTTCAATGCAACCACATAAAGTGTTAGTCTACCTTCTACTTTCATCCCAATGGTAAAGGCACTAAAAACGGCGAAGTGGAAACGATCGTAGGTTGAAGTTTCACGAATGTTTGATTCGGCCTAATGATGATCAAAAGTCTTTATTTTTAGCTCGTCTACCTCAAAAATAAAGGCATGAGTACGCGGATATAAATATTAAGTACATAAGAGAAGCGGACCTAAAAACGCAAGAAATTAGATTCATTTATAGCTTTGAAAATGTTACCTGAAAAGCGCTTGCGAAACCTAAATAACACAACTGAGGAAAGGTGTTAGAATGGGTTAGTAATGCTCGTTTTAGCGAAAAGTGAGACACTAACTTATTCAAAACAACCTACCTATCACGGTCGGGCAGCGAATTTTCATGCTTCTCACGCCAACGACGCCAATCTTCCGCACTCATTTTTTGGCTGGCTTGGCGCCAGTGTGGGGGAGTCACGCTTCGACCTCGGCCACCGGATCCCTGATCAGGTGAGACATAGCGCTTGGAGGAAAAAAATTAATTAAATCTCGGAACACATTGATAAAATCGCATCCATATTTTGAAGCGCATACCATCGTCCCACGGCCCTTCACCTTTCGTCCTGATTTATCACCCATAGCGCGTCTTCTGGATGCAGCATAATTTTCATTTCTACATAAAACATAAAAATAAGTTTGTAAAGAGGGTGGGGCAAATATTTCCTATAACATACGCTATAAGCGGCCAAGCCGTCGTGTCAACATACCCATCCCTTGCAGCTGAGCTTCTAAAACAACGCTTGCAAAAACCAAACCAGTTATGTTAAACATGGGTTAGAGTTAAGCCACAGTCAACCGGTAAACACGACTTGAAAAAACTAAAACTTACGACTCGTTTGTCTCTCTTTGAGCTTCTGACTTGGTTTTAGAATCTCGCGCATCAGGGCGATAAAGGAATTTGTTTTGTGGTACTTCTGGAATCTCTTCTGGTCTGATAACAGGTCCATCAGAACTGTCACTGACGCTGCAGAAAATAGGATAAATTTAAAAGAGGCGTACGAGTAAGACCTCTCCCTCTTTTTTTCTTTTTTCCTTCGTTTTTTCTCTTTTTTTCGTTTTTTCTTTTCTTCTTTATCAGCATCGTGAACTTTCTTCTTCTTAACTACAAACTCGTAAGGCGCCCATAGCTAACCTGGAACGAGTTCACCACAATTTTCAATAATAACTGGTTTTATCGGTCTATAATTCTTAGTATCGGCGATCGGCACTGCCTCAATTTTCGCAACAACCTCTTGACCAGAAAGAACATGGCCAAAGACAACATGTTTTCCATTAAGATGAGCCGCAGGAGCTGTTGTTCTAAATGAAAGTAAATCAAAAGATCAGATGTGGTATACATGAAAAATTGCGATCCATTAGTATTTGGTCCCCGGTTGGCCATGGACAAGAGAAACGGTCGGTCGTGTGGAGTGGTTAGGTTTTCGTCTAGAAAAGAGGTTACTAGGATCACAAACAAACCGGCAAATGTTCCCCCGTAAATGGACTCGCCACCAGTGCCATCGCCCTTACTAAAATCCCCTCCCTGAATCATGAATCCTTTAATTATTCTATGAAAGGGGCAGCCTTGGTAGTGTAGGGGTTTTCCTGTCTTCAGTCCATTGCCACAGACACCTTGGCAAAGTTTTTTGAAATTGTCGGAGGCCTTTGGGCAAACATCATCAAAAAGTTCTACCACAATCCTCCCGGCTTAAATTCGTTTATTAATATTCATAACAACACTTTTACCTGGAATATCGCCTATCTTAACATCTAGGAAACAACGCGTCTTGAACTTCATGTCCGCACACACCGTGGATATTCGTACAAATGCGAACGCTGGGCCTAGCATACACACAGTCCAGATTTTGAAATATTCACATTGACTGTTAATACTGGAACTATTCAGTCGCCTGATTACTCACCGCATATCTACAATTTAGATCACAAAACGAAGAAAATTTCGGAAATTTAAGATTTAAATATGTTGGATATGTACGAGACTCCGATAGTAATTGAAATTTTTATAAATTCATTACTTATCATTCAAATAACCTGCGCGGTTCATAATGAAGCGAACCGCTTAGTATCCCTATTCGATGTCTGGGAAAGAAGGTCGACGGACTATTGAAGCAAACAATACTTAAGCTGCATCCAAAAGATTAGTCATGGCATGTGGGCTAGTGCCGGAAAGGCAGGTGAGAACACACAGTACAAAATCAGACATTAACCAATGGATTTACCTTCGAAATAGTCAAATCAACAGATAACTGGTGACCGGCATCCGTGTATGTATACGCATAATAAAAGTGTCTGACAGAAAGAGCTCGTTGAGGTCGTTTTTATTTTGCGTTATTTATTTAACCCTTAGCACCCCATGTCGCAAATGTTGGGGTTGGTAACATATCCTCAGGTGAACACTTCTATGAGTTATGTCCAGTGTAGGAGGTTAGTGTTCTTCCTTTCTCCTTGCTTTTTTGTGTAAAATTAAATAACACACACTTCTCAACTGATGTGTGGCTATGTATCAATGGGAAATCTGGGTTGTAATCACCATCAACGAGTTTTTAGTCTCTACCTCAGTGTAGAAGACACGGTGCTGGAAAATTATTAAAGAATTGTCTTTATATTCCTCTGAGTTTGTAAATTGTGACTTGGACCCTCGATCTATGCTGCTTTCTG
>WEDG01001272.1:0-117737 GCA_017591395.1 Schistocephalus solidus
ACTGCACATTTATCTCAACACTGATTATTATTAACCTTTTATTTTCCTCATCTTTTACCAGTAGTTTTGCCCATGACACGGAGAAAGGACCATCGGTAAATTAAATGGCCCTCTTGAAACTACATTTTCGCTACCTCGAATCGGCCATGAACCAGGATGTATCCTTATATCACCAGTCATCCAAAGGATGAAGTCATTCGGACGTACACATTCGGTGATCCACAGTCTAAAATGCTGCCGTTTCTTTGGATACTAAACATCATCAAAATTCAATTCTGGATCCTAGGATGCTAAGGACTTAAGTTCATTGACGCATTTTCGTGAGATTTTGTTTCATATGCCTAAGTGATCAAGAACGCATTATCTCGACGTTTCATTATCTCATACTGAAATGCTGCTTTACCACCTGACCTTATTTTCCTAAGCAGTATTTTGTTCCTACCTTCTATTCGAAAATGAAGGCCTATTGATCTCTGCCTCTGTTTTCAAGGTTGGAGTTTTTCACTGCCTATTTTTCTTGTTCACGAGTTATTTCAAAACATCACTTACGGTTGACCTAGCAGGACAAGTTCTGTCTACATTATTAAGTATTTGTGCATTTTATCTGCACACATTGTCATAACTTTATTTTGTTACTTATGTTTGTTTAGACAGTGCCTTGCCAGTGCTTACCAAATATAAATTCTAAAAAGTAAAGCCCAAAAGATTTTAAAAGGCTGGTTTTAAGTAATCCTGTTGTGAGAGTCGTCTTTTGTCAAATATCATGCCAGATATGCCAGATATGCTGTCAGTGGTAACCGTTTCGCTTGGTAATGAGTTCCAAGATCGTACCACTCGTTGGTTTAATTGCGTGCGTTCGCTATTGACCTTGTAAGGATGACCACGCAAATGAGTTTTGCAGGCAATTTCGAAGATATCCTCCGATCTCAGGGAGGAATTATGGCCCCAGATAATCCGAAATGTCCAGAGCAGTCTACACCGTAAGTGCTTGTTGTAAAGGGGAAATAAGTCAAGCTTTTTCAATCTGTCTTGGGACGGTAAAGTTTTAAGACCATCGACCATCTTCGTTGCTCTTCGTTGCACCTGGTCTAGGAGGTCAACATCTTTCTTTATCCACGGTAAACGGTATATTAACAGGGTCATCAAGGGCAATGTCTGTAACCCTTCAAAATATACAAAAAATACTCCGTAATCTAAATGCGGTCTAACGAAGACGCCATGGACTTTTCCGAAGAAATCAGGGGGGAAATTTGAAACGCACCTCTGATCCAATACAGTGTACATGTTGCCTTCTGGACTGCTTTCTTACAGTGTTCTGAGGACATCAAATTCTCGTTTGTCCATATGCCCAGATCTTTGTGTCTTTCTACCTCTTTTACTGCAGTGCCATTAATAAAAAGTACTGGTGTTTCAGATATACTTTCCAAACGGCGCTTATATGTAGGATCACACACTCGGAAACATTAAGCTTAAGAAGCCACCTGACCAACCAGGCACTTAGTTCGTCGATATTCGATTGTAACCCTTTTGCGGCATCAGTGCAGCTGACTTCGGTCCATATTTTTATGTCATCTGCAAAACATGTCAGCCTCACTAGCTTGGTCATTGAAACAGTCGTTCACGTAGATAAGGAAGAGAAGGGGGCCAAGAGCAGAACCCTGTGGAACACCACTATCTACTTTTGCCCATATTCCGAGCTAGATGTTTCTTATAAAAACTATGTACACTGAAAGGCAACAAACTCCTGATCCAATTTAAAAGTTTTTCTTGAATTCCTACATTCCAAATCTTCTGTAAAAGAAGCCCTTGTGGTACATTGATTTTCCTTTTCCTTCCCGAGCAGCTTTCTCTATGACCCGAGGAAGGACCATCGAGAATTTAGAAGAACGTCTCCAAATTATATCTTCCATGCATAGTTTTTTCGACGAACTATGATGTATTCATATCCCATGCCTCAGTGAATTGATCATCAAACAATAATGGCAAATTTCGCGCTCGATTTGAAGCACCTCCGTTTCAAATGCCGATAAGCATCATCAGAATTACAATCTGAATAATGAGCTGTGCTGGCCTCAGGTTAATTATCGATTCTCATGCCAACTAGCCCGCCTGATTGCATTATTTTGATCTCTTCTTACTCAATCATCGGATCTCCCATTATCACTTTTGACTACGCTTAGAAGCAACCTATCCTTCTAAATAGATGTACAGATACACAAACTAGTATATTGATCTTTTAACTGCTTCCTCAATGTCTTTAATCTTGGCAAAAGAAAGTGAGGGACGGTGGATTCCGAAGCGTAGGGCTTGACAATGTTGGTTGGCACAAATTCCAGGATGTTATTTAAAACGACTGACATGAAGCCAGAAAGACTTGCTGCATCGTTCATGGAGGAGAGATTCTGCCAGTTCAATGAGCCCAAAAAGTTATAAATTAAGCTCATATCTGCGAGGTCAAAAGCATGATAGGTACGGACGGCACTAGCCTTTTCCGATGAAACAATCGGAAGGCAACAGTGAATAAGTGTATAGTCACTTCGGAAGAGGCCCTGCTTATAATAAAGGAAGAGGGAGCAGTCATATGTGAAAATCAGGTCCAAAATATGCTTGTCTCCCGTTGAAGAACGGACAAGCTGGGATCAATTAGAAAAAAATTAATGATATCTAGGAAAGGCTGAAATCTGGGTGAACAAAAGTTTGAAATCCAGTCAATTTCGGGAAACTTAAAATCCCCAGTGATTATTATAATGTTAAAATTGAACTCCAAAACAAATTTAAAAATTTCACAATGTTTTGCCTCATCATCGGATGATGAATAAGGCGGGTTGTAAATACATCCGAGAATCGCCTTTTGCCGGGGCTACAGGATAATAGATACGAAGCAGTAATGACCAGAGAATTATGTAGCATTATGATCAAACGGGAAGTGCTTAAATGAAGCTTTAATATAGAATTTAGAATTTATATTAAGGTAGCACAGGCAAGGCGCTGTCTCCACACACATTAAAAAATGAAATAAAGTTATGACAATGTGTGCAGTTAAAATGTACAAAAACTTAATAATGTACACAAAGCATGTCCTGCTAGGTCAACAGTTAGCGTTTTTTGAGATTAAGAGTGAACTAGAAAGATAGGCAGTGAAATAATTCCTACCTTAAAAATGGAGGCAGATTCAATAGGACTTCATTTTCGAAAAGAAGGTAGGAGAAAAAACTAATCTGACCAGTCGGGACATGTTTGAAAAGTTAATAGTATCGACC
The DNA here is from genome assembly GCA_017591395.1 of Schistocephalus solidus. NCBI lineage: Eukaryota > Metazoa > Platyhelminthes > Cestoda > Diphyllobothriidea > Diphyllobothriidae > Schistocephalus > Schistocephalus solidus. The sequence goes on from WEDG01001272.1 coordinate 3,261, forward strand.
AATTTTGGAAATTTTGGTGGAGAGGAATTTTCCTGCCAGTCAATGTCTGGCAGATTAAAATAACCAACGACTATTTTGCCATCAAAATGAGTCCCTGCAAATTTTTAAAATAGTACACAGAGCTCGCTTTCTTTGCCAGAATAACACGGAGGTTCAAAGACACAGAAAATAACCGTTTTTTCAATTTTACGGGAGGACGAATGAAGCAAAGTATATATTTCCAGAAATCGACTAAATGCTCAGCTGAAAAGGGAAATGTACAAAGGATGACTCAATATAAAGAAGAAAACCACCACGTTTTGTCTGCATGGTCTTGTCGGTACAAATTGAAATTATCTAGATGCACAGCACATCTGGATCAAGCGCAAAGGCTCAAAGAAGGTCAAGGTCAAGGCGCGCAGCTCGTTTTTGAAAGCTAAGTGAAAGTTCTAATTTTTTCAGGATTTCCTTATCCAAAGCTTAAAGTACTAACTGATTTTTTGATAAAAACTTTGCACTTTTTAACACTCTATCAACTGCTTATACCTGTGGTGCTCGTCCACTTCTACAGGCGTGAACATTTAGAGTCAACATCAGGCATTAACTCGCAATCAATGGCTCTCAGGTAATCCATCTTATATATAACACATCTAGCATTAAGTAATATGACATCTGGGGTAGTTCAAGTATCCAACTTAGGGTTTTCGTTATTTATAAAACAAAATTTGGAGATGGTTAATTAAATTGGAAGTTATTGTGGTTTGGAGGGTAACAGCCAACTGCGCCAGACCAATTGGTAAGAGGAACGTCATTAACAAAAGGCTGAGAGGGATATCTAAAAGGTGTAGGAATAAAACTTTTCCGGTATCGAACTACCATAGGGGTTAAGACCAGGGATATGCCTGTTGGTAGTTAAAACGGAATAATGGTAAGTTAGATGGAATATAGAGGCTGGTGGGAGAGAGGCAAGCAGCTATACGAATTGGGTGCTGGAAAGTTGGGTCTACTATATCGGTTAACATGCTTAGGGTTATTTGCCTGTTTGAGAGGCTTGGTTAGTTTTGGTGAAGGCAGTATACGATTACTGAGAACTGCGCTATCTTGCTATACGGTCTGGGTTAGATTAACGTCCTTTGGAAAACCTGCCTTAGGTGATATAATAGGAAAAATATAAGATGACCGGTGGGGTTATGGGACGAGCTAGCTTGTGGAGGGTTAAATAAGTTGTCTTCAAATTCAGAAAGATTGCGGATTTTGTATTTGAAGAATATTATTTATGCGATGGGGCTTGGGAAATCTCACGGAGAGGCCTAGAGAAATGCGTTTAAGAGGGGAAGCTGTCAGTCTAAGTGCATTGGACGGGTAAGACGGTATAAATGTTTTAGACGGGGTTGCGGACATTACATGTGGGCTGAAAGCACTGGAAATTACAGTATTCGGCCGCAGGGGAAACGAATAAGATGGTTGAGTGAAGAGGCTGACCGAACTGGACATCTGAGGAGATGAATAAACCGGTGCATTTGACGTTAGTGGGAAATACGACCAGATTTATGAATATTAGGTTGAGAAATTGATGATAGGAAGGACCCATTTATTCGCTCCATTGATGTATGATCTCGACAAAGGAAACATTTTCTCATTTCCAAATAGCGAGAAGTTTGACCTCGTTGAGCAAAGATTGAGTCCACCTCAAGTGTTGAAAACAATTTAAGTAAGATAAGAAAATTCTTGCTATGCGAAGAGAGGCGTTTTGCTTCCACTATTTTGTAGTTGAAACCACCCACGTACAGAAAGTCCATAGCAACGTCAACTGGGCGTCTGTTTATGGGAAGCATTTTTTAGTAGAAAATTATGATTACATTTCTGTCTGTCAAAAGCCTCACTGGCGACCAAGTGAACAAGAGAATCGAGACGTCTGCAATCCTGAGAGAGAACATGAATTATTTTACCATCGAACAGGTCGCAGAGTATAGATAAAATAGATCCAAAACTTCATCATGAAATCATTGCAGTTCTGTAAAGCGGACAGATCTAGCTGTTTAGCTTTAAATTATAGGTTGTAGAATTGGAGTGAAGTTTGAGACTGCTAGGTGTATTCAAGAAACATTTTGGTCCCGATGCATGTAGTAAACAACAATTTGAGGTCGTTGGTTTCATATTTCGTCGTAAATATGAGTAATATCTACGCAAGATACGCAGGTTGATATGATGATAATAAAAAAGTCTGCAAATAACTTTTTATTGGAAAATTTATAATGTTTATTAAATTTCAAACTGAATTCTATGTAAGTGGTTTATAATTCTACTTTTTACGTGGATTTATAGGGACGGCAAGTGAGGCTAGGTCGGATGAAGCAGTGTGAGACTGAATATTGCCAACTATTGTAAAATATTACAACTACAGGTATTTGTAGTTGTCTCAAGACTATAAATGCAAAAATTTATCAACACTTAAGCCAATAAATAAAACAAGAAACAAATAAATCCGTTAAAAGTTGAGACCGAGAAATGAGGCTATGTCGGGCGAACACTATGTCACTGTAACGTTCAATCTATTGTTAACGAAAAAGAACATAAGTATGCGCATACGATTAAGGGTTAGAAATGCAAAAAGTTTATCTACAATTAAGCCAATAAAGACAGTATAAACGAACAGATACGTTCAAGATTTTAGATTTCACTTAGCTTTCGAAAATTTACCTGCGCGCCTTTTATTTCCTAAAATTGGTGCTTTAGGCTGGAATTTAACCCGCGTTGCAGAAACATGTGACGACGCACATTACCACTACGCCGCATTCTCACATTTTGTGGGATCGCTTGTTGCGTCCACCAGTTTCGATGTTATGAACATGCATCGAGTCACTACGTTGTGGTTCAGAAGCTGGTAGAGGTTCTTGACTCAGTTCCGCCACATTCGCGTCAACTCTGCCGCCAAGCTGGGAGATACAGTTATTTGGAATTTACGCTGCGAAATAATCGCGTTATTTATCTGGCTGGATTTGGGCTATTGTCCTCAGCAATTTACTTGACAGAATATCCCTGCGCTGTCTGTTGGATAATTGATTCTCTTTCAGGCTGTTAATTTGTCTATGCTCCAGAAAGACCGCGATGGTTTCAGTCAGCCGGTTTAGATAGATAGGTTTATTTGTGTAGCCCAAAAAACACTTTTATAAAAATACTCAAAAAATCTCACAACTAAAACACAAAATTTTGAAGCTGTTAGTTTGTGAATAGGAAGTCGGGTAAGTACAAATGGCAAATGATACGTGGCCATGAGGTGTCAAAAAAAGCATACAGAAAAAAGTATACTTGGAAATTTTTCACGGAAATGTTATAAGTTGAATGCAATTTGCGGGTTTTTTCCGAGAAAAAACCATCGCTCATGGAAGGAAAATAAACGCGTGAGATAGGATCGTCAGGCTGATGAGAGCATATGACTTTTTCGAAAAGTCGTAGTCGTATAAAAATCAGGAAAACGGCAGAGACTACTTTGACCCACTGCATCGACAGCAGGTGCGATTGTTATAATTCTCAAATAACTACAGGACCAAGGATCAGGGTGACAAAAAGAGGAAGTCATTATGGCAATCATCAGTACACTGAAATGAGAAGGCATCGTTGAGGTCGCAAAAATTATCCTCGAAGCACTAGAAATGTAACCATGATCCTTCCTTGATGATTTCAGAGACCACGAAACATTGACAAAAAGGGAATCCAACGCGATCATTTATAGTCAAAGGACTATTGACGATCGCGAAGGACGTCTATTTTTTGAGGGTCTACAAAAACTAAAATAAAATGTCATGAAGACTATTGTCCTTGGGTGAGTTAGACATGTTCAATCTTCTTTTACTTCCGCTTCTGAAGAGAGTTTGATATCCTATGATGAGTGTGGATCTTTCAGAATCTACAAATAGGCCTTCAGTAGGAGATTGCCTAAATGAGGCAAATTTGTAGCATGTTTGGTCGTCATCTTACAATAAATAAGTCTAGTAACGTCCGGACGTAAGACGATGGATTACGCTTTGGAAAGTTCCTCGGATGTAGTGATAGAAACATACTGGTTAACGGTACAGTAATTTGAAAACGATAACTAATGTTAGTTAATGAGGAGGAGTTGGTTGAAGCTAGGAGTTGAGCTCTGTAGGGGTGTCAGAATACCGCCCGGTCGTGATGAAATCGAAGACACGGTGACTGGAAAAACGACACAGAAATCAATTAAGTAGCTCCAAGTTGCCCGCTAAAACTCAGCCAACTGACCATTAGAGACGCAATGGCTGACAAGATCATTACAGTTTGCATAGGGTTGAAAAAAAGAAACCACTAAAACCATCATCCGCAAATCATAATCTTTTGTTGACCGATGAATTTATCTTCAGGGTTGCATCGAGCTAATCAAAAATTTTATATGATGGGAAGAAAACGACTGTGATGGTCTTCTATGCGAGGGACAGTATCAGTGGATTGAGAAACAAATTAACATCAAAGAAACCACCCTCAAATTCCCAAACGGCCCATTTCAAAGACTAAACGTTGAGTATTTTAGAAGAAAATCGGACACTAATATTTTCTGAAGTAAAAAATTTTTGCGTGATCTTGATTTTTAATACCAACAGTGTAGATGACGATCTAATTTCGAGTTGAAGATTATTCCATAGGGAAGCATATTTTTGAGGCAAAAACGAGAAAGGGTAAAGATGAAGAGCGAAAAGGTAGTGAAAGAAAAGAAATTAGCAGTTGGCTGAGAGTCAACCTTCCTGAGTGGAAAGATCTTTAAATTCGAGATCGTCATCTACACTATTGGTATTAAAAATCAGAGCTCACGCAAACATTTTACTTTCAGAAAATATTAGTGTCCGTTTTCTTCTCAAATACTTAACGTTTCGTCTTTTGAAAATTGGCCGTCTGGGAATTTGAGGTGGTTTCCTGATGTTAATTTGTTTCTCAATCCACTGATACTGTCCCTTGCATAGAAGACCTTCACAGTCGTTTTCTTCACCACCCCATTTCCAACATCATTATAAAATTTTTGATTAGCTCTGATGCAACCCCTAGAGATAAATTCATCGGTCAACAAAATGATTATGATTTGCGGATGATGGTCTTTATGGTTTCTTTTTTTCAACCTTATGCAAACTGTTATGATCTTGTCAGCCATTGCGTCTCTAATGGTCAGTTGGCTAAGTTTTAGCGGGCAACTTGGAGCTACTTAATTGATTTCTGTGTCGTTTTTCCAGTCACCGTGTCTTCGATTTCATCACGACCGGGCGGTATTCTGACACCCCTACGGAGCAAACTCCCAGCTTCCAGACCAACTCCTCCTCAGTAAACCAATATAGTTATCGTTTTCAAATTACTGTACCGTTAACCAGTATGTTTCTATCACTACATCCGAGGAACTTTCACAAGCGTAATCCATCGTCTTACGTCGGACGTTACTAGACTTATTTATTGTAAGATGACGACCAAACAAGCTACAAATTTGCCTCATTTAGGCAATCTCCCTACTGAAGGCCTATTTGTAGATTCGGAAGACCACACTCATCATAGGATATCAAACTCTCTTCAGAAGCGGAAGTAAAAGAAGATTGAACATGTCTAACTCACCCAAGGACAATAGTCTTCATGACATTTTATTTTAGTTTTTGTAGACCCGCAAAAAATAGACGTCCTTCGCGATCGTCAATAGTCCTTTGACTATAAATGATCGCGTTGGATTCCCTTTTTGTCAATGTTTCGTGGTCTCTGAAATCATCAAGGAAGGATCATGGTTACATTTCTAGTGCTTCGAGGATAATTTTTGCGACCTCAACGATGCCTTCTCATTTCAGTGTACTGATGATTGCCATTATGACCTCCTCTTTTTTGTCACCCTGATCCTTGGTCCTGTAGTTATTTGAGAATTATAACAATCACACCTGCTGTGATGCAGTGGGTCAACGTAGTCTCTGCCGTTTTCTGATTTTTACACGTCTACGACTTTTTGAAAAAGTCATATGCTCTCATCAGCCTGACAATCCTATCTCACGCGTTTATTTTCCTTCCATGAGCGATGGTTTTTTCTCGGCAAAAACCCGCAAATTGCATTCAACTTATAACATTTCCGTGAAAAATTTCCAAGCATACTTTTTTTCTGTATGCTTTTTTTGGCATCTCATGGCCACGTATCATTTTGCCATTTGTACTTACCCGACTTCCTATTCACAAACTAACAGCTTCCAAAGTTTTTGTTTTTTTAGTTGTGAGATTTTTGAGTATTTTTATAAAAAGTGTTTTTCCGGCTGCTACAAATAAAGCTATCTATCTAGACCGGCTGACTGGAAAACAATCGCGGTCTTTCTGGAGCATAGACAAATCAGCAGCCTGAAAGAGAATCAATTATCCAACACACAGCGTAGGGATATTCTGCCAAGTAAATTGCTGAGGACAAAAGCCCAAAGCCAGCCAGATAAATAACGCGATTATTTTGCAGCGTAACTTCCAAATAACTGTATCTCCCAGCTTGGCGACAGAGTTGACGCGAATGTGGCGGAACTGAGTCAAGAACCTCTACCAGCTTCTGAACCACAACGTAGTGACTCGATGCATGTTCATAACATCGAAACTGGTGGACGCAACAAGCGATCCCACAAAATGTGAGAATATGGCGTAGTGGTAATGTGCGTCGTCACATGTTTCTGCAACGCGGGTTAAATTCCAGCCTAAAGCACCAATTTTAGGAAATAAAAGGCGCGCAGGTAAATTTTCGAAAGCTAAGTGAAATCTTAAATCTTGAACGTATCTGTTCGTTTATACCGTCTTTATTAGCGTCACTTGTAGATAAACGTTTTTGCATTTAACCCTTAATCGTATGTGCATACTTATATATTTTCGTTAACAATAGATTGAACGTTACAGTGACATAGTGTTCGCCCGACATAGCCTCATTTCTCGGTCTCAACTTTGAACGGATTTATTTGTTTCTTGTTTTATTTATTGGCTTAAGTGTTGATAAATTTTTGCATTTATAGTACCAGGATCGACAACAGTGTTTAGTTATTCAGGGTTTGCACGAGTCAACTGCAGTCCGACCAGAAGACCGTGTCACCGAAGACCTTGCTTCGTTTAATAGCCTCTAAACCAGTTTGCTCCCACCGGGCGTGGAAGTAAAAGTTATTAAAGCATTCCGGATCGGCAAAAAGTCTGAAGACAGCCTAGGAACGCCGCGACCGCGACTGCTGAAAATAATGCTAGAGAGCAAAGACCAAATCAAGGCGATCCTATCCAAAACTAACCTACGTCACTCGCATAAAGAGGTTTTTCAACCGGACTACTCCCCGGAAAGGCTGAAACGCCGGGAGCTTGTCTTGGAACTACAATCAAGACTGAAGGCTGGCGAACACAATCTGGCTATTTTCAAGGGGAAGCGTAGTTCAAAAAGAATACTAATTTTCCATTGAACCAACCGATTGTTCTGAGGGACAACGGCAGCCACCTCACTAACGCCAAAACCATCAGGGAAGCAATTTGCCCAAAGAGATGTCAGAACTGATTCCGTAACGCCCAGCGTTCTCACTAAAGAAACCAGAGTTACCGAAAATCATCACGAAACGGAAAAAGACATACGACCTTGACGTTAGAGGAGACGCAGTTGGGCCCATAAAATTGACAAACGCAACAGGAAATTTGGTTTACTGGCTTTGGGCTTTTGTCCTCAGCAATTTACTTGGCAGAATATCCCTACGCTGTGTGTTGGATAATTGATTCTCTTTCAGGCTGCTGATTTGTCTATGCTCCAGAAAGACCGCGATTGTTTCAGTCAGCCGGTCTAGATAGATAGCTTTATTTGTGTAGCCGGAAAAACACTTTTATAAAAATACTCAAAAAATCTCACAACTAAAAAACAAAACTTTGAAGCTGTTAGTTTGTGAATAGGAAGTCGGGTAAGTACAAATGGCAAATGATACGTGGCCATGAGATGCCAAAAAAAGCATACAGAAAAAAAGTATGCTTGGAAATTTTTCACGGAAATGTTATAAGTTGAATGCAATTTGCGGGTTTTCGCCGAGAAAAAACCATCGCTCATGGAAGGAAAATAAACGCGTGAGATAGGATTGTCAGGCTGATGAGAGCATATGACTTTTTCAAAAAGTCGTAGACGTGTAAAAATCAGAAAACGGCAGAGACTACGTTGACCCACTGCATCACAGCAGGTGTGATTGTTATAATTCTCAAATAACTACAGGACCAAGGATCAGGGTGACAAAAAAGAGGAAGTCATAATGGCAATCATCAGTACACTGAAATGAGAAGGCATCGTTAAGGTCGCAAAAATTATCCTCGAAGCACTAGAAATGTAACCATGATCCTTCCTTGATGATTTCAGAGACCACGAAACATTGACAAAAAGGGAATCCAACGCGATCATTTATAGTCAAAGGACTTTTGACGATCGCGAAGGACGTCTATTTTTTGAGGGTCTACAAAAACTAAAATAAAATGTCATGAAGACTATTGTCCTTGGGTGAGTTAGACATGTTCAATCTTCTTTTACTTCCGCTTCTGAAGAGAGTTTGATATCCTATGATGAGTGTGGTCTTCCGAATCTACAAATAGGCCTTCAGTAGGGAGATTGCCTAAATGAGGCAAATTTGTAGCTTGTTTGGTCGTCATCTTACAATAAATAAGTCTAGTAACGTCCGACGTAAGACGATGGATTACGCTTGTGAAAGTTCCTCGGATGTAGTGATAGAAACATACTGGTTAACGGTACAGTAATTTGAAAACGATAACTTATATTAGTTTATGAGGAGGAGTTGGTTGGAAGCTGGGAGTTTGCTCCGTAGGGGTGTCCAGAATACCGCCCGGTCGTGATGAAATCGAAGACACGGTGACTGGAAAAACGACACAGAAATCAATTAAGTAGCTCCAAGTTGCCCGCTAAAACTTAGCCAACTGACCATTAGAGACGCAATGGCTGACAAGATCATTACAGTTTGCATAAGGTTGAAAAAAAGAAACCATGAAGACCATCATCCGCAAATCATAATCATTTGTTGACCGATGAATTTATCTTCAGGGTTGCATCGAGCTAATCAAAATTTTATAATGATGTTGGAAATGGGGTGGTGAAGAAAACGACTGTGAAGGTCTTCTATGCAAGGGACAGTATCAGTGGATTGAGAAACAAATTAACATCAAGGAAACCACCTCAAATTCCCAGACGGCCAATTTCAAAGACGAAACGTTAAGTATTTGAGAAGAAAACGGACACTAATATTTTCTGAAGTAAAATGTTTGCGTGAGCTTGATTTTAATACCAATAGTGTAGATGACGATCTAATTTCGAGTTGAAGATTATTCCATAGGGAAGCATATTTTGAGGCAAAATACAAAAAGGTTAAGATGAAGAGCGAAAAGGTAGTGAAAGAAAAGAAATAACGAGTTGCATGAGGTTGACCTTCCTGAGTAAGAACTTTAAATTATGGAAGATAAGGCCTAGAATTAACGCATAAATGGAAGCAGGGGTCGGCTTAGAATCTTCTAACCAACATAAATTAATTTCGCTAATCAAGATCGCTCAGTATAAGAGATAGTAGATCCAAAAAGAAAAAATAGTCTTCGTGTAAAAACTCTGAACACTTTGGATCTTACTAGCGCCACAGGCGTTCATAAGACCAAAGGGAGCAGCAATATTCTAGGATAGGATGAACAAACGTTGGTAAATTTTTTCTATATAAAACCAAAGGAATTTGATCTGCATGAGGTGAAAATGCAAGCTTTTTAGTGTAACTTAAGCCTTAGTCCCTTTTGCTGGAGTGTTCTGCCTCAAGGATTGTTTTGAAAGAATAATAATAATAATAATAGTTGTATTTAATACCGGTTTACAGGCATTGTCAGATGAAATATTTAGTGGGTAGAGGCTGGCAGTGAAAAAAACTCCTGAATATATATCATTATAAGTGTTTTTCCTATTTTCATGTTATTCAGGAGAAAAAACTGCCGCCTGTAAGGATGATAGCAATTCAGATCAGGGAAGGGCTAACACAATTGCAGTCTGTATGCAGTCTCTCTGTCTTTGCTAGGAACCAGGATTCTGCCTCACGCAAGAAAGCATCCGTGTACGGTCGCTCACTGTCTGCCGAAGAAGTCAACGGGTGCAGGCTGCAGAGACGGTGCCGTATCCCTCAAGGTAACACCTGGGATCGAGTTCAGATGCCGCGCACTCCATCGAACAGGAAAACAGATTCTACCCTGTCGGCGCCCAGAATTCTTGGAAACTGTTCTGAATGCAAAAAACTAGTAATGGGGTAATAATAATAGTAAAAGGGTTATAGTGATTTTGAAGTGGCCGAAACACAGGGAACTACTTGTAGATGGAGCAAATTTCATGTGCCAAAGCAAACTCCATTTCAGCAGCTTAGGCAGATCAGAGTTAATTTTCTCAACAAAAATATTGGGAGCGCCGTTTGAAAAAAATATATAAATGCACGTAACGTCATTGCCTAAATGAAGGCTTACGATAGTTCGAGCACTACTGATATGTCGTTGACGTGAAGAATTTAGAGAATAAGACCCAAGATCCTGCCTTGAAATACGCCACTCTTGATCAGATGAGGCATTGAGGAGCTGTTACCTACAAAGACCCTTTAACTGCGGTTAGACGATCAAGAACCAATAAAGTCGTGTAGAGGAGGTCAAATGCCACGAGTTTTCCGTTTTTCTAGAATAAATAATAAATAAAATAAATAAATTGTTTATTTAAGGCCCAGAGAGCCCCACCATTTCAAACTTAGTATCGCAATATAAATAAATACAAAGTGGATAATTGCTGCACTATGTGAGCAGCCATATTAAGAGCAGAAATGAGTAATATGGTAGGCATATCCGATTCAGAACGATTGCCATTTTTACTACAGCCAACAATCTTTGACATATACGGTTAACTAGAAAAGAAGCAGTAAAAAAACTCCTACGGTTAAATCGGAGGTGATGTTTGGCGAGCCACCCATTAAAAAAAAACAAGGAAAAAATGCTTCACTGAAAATTAATAGCTAGATGCAATGGGATAGTATTGTGATGTTGCTGACAACGTATGAGCGTTCGGAACACTCCTTGTCGGGTGAGAGATAATTACGTAGTCAGAGCTACTGTTTGTAACCACCAGTGGAGGTGAGAGAGGAGAAACCCATCATGGACACCAGGGTTGAAACGAAGAGGGGAGAGTAAAGGTCATGAGATCATGATCGAGATGCGACCTTGCTGACTGCATAGTCCACCAATCAAAGAGGCTAAACTATCAGAACCCGCCTCGATCGGCAACTGAGCCTGGCGACCATCGTCGGGGTTGCAAAATGGGAGGAAAGTATCAAGCTCGTCAAGAGTTGGCGATGCTAGTTTAAAAGGAAGGTACGAAAAAGTGAATGCACAGATTGACTCTGCAGAGGATGCTGGAAATATAATTAGAGACCAATATAATATCAAGGGAGCTGCCTGAAAAAGAAGACGTCTTTGCGGCACCTTATCAAAAACTTTACTAAAAGCAAAATATATCGTACACACTGATTGCTGCATCTTATGAAAGGAATTCATCTGGTTATGAATGACAAGGTGACATGTTTCATATAATCTTTCTGAGAAATATCATGCGGAGTAAAGCTCAATTACTTATTGTGAGTGCAGAAATCATAAATCTCATTTAAAATGATCTTTTCGCGAAATAAAGCTGGAACTTGAAGTTAATAAACGTCTATAGTTATTACCATCCGAGCGAGATCCTGCCTTGAAGACTGGACGAATAATAGGTCTCTTTAATATGTCAGGGGAAAATCCATTTGAAAGATAAACTGTGAACACATGGCTACTCTATCGGGAAAATCTCGTCAATTGACGGATAACGGAGTTCAGAATACCATCAGCTACCAAAGAATGCGAGAATTTAAGAAAAGTTATTTGTTTCTAAATATATACTAGGAAGATAGCAGGAATATTGAGAACACTGAGTGAACGCGAAAAAAAAAAACAACGGAAATTGTTCAAATTGCGATCTTATTTGTTTTCCGAAGAATGCACTAAACAATCCCGACGAAGCTTTTTTCTTCATTTGGCAATGGAGGAAGTTCCTAACAACGCTTAAAGCAGGACCGATGGTAGATCATTTTTGCGGCCGCTTTCAAAGACTTTAGGTCACTGGGTGCTCGTACTTCCCTCTGATGGTCGCGCACAGAATGGAACTCAGAGGCTTCTTAGAAAATCTCCGCGGTCCTTAGATGGGTAGATAAAGGCCTACTGAATGAATATTTCAACTCTACCCTCTATTTCGTCACTGTATGCAACAGAAGGCGAGGAACAGTGGAATCAGAAGAGTAGGGCTTGCAATTTCTGGTTGGCACAAACTCCAGGATGCCTTTAGAAACAGCTGTCATGAAGTTGCAGAAATATTCTGCATCATTCTCAGGGGAGAAATTATGCAAATCTAATGGTTCAAGAAATTTGTTAAGTAAGCTAATCCCGCAAGGTCCAAATCTATGAAGATACGAACTGTACTAAACGTTTTGAAAGGACAAGTGGAAGACAATAATGCATTGATAAACGGTCAGTTTGGCACAGATCCTGCTTCAAGCCAAAGAAGAGGAGAGCAATGTTGTTTATAAAAAGCAGATTAGAGATAGTATTATGCATTCTTAGGGAGTGAGCCAGCTGAAAATAGTCGAAAAAATTAAGGATATATTGGAAAGGCTGACATCTCGGTGGACAGAAGTTTGAAAAGCCAATCATTTTCTGAGAAATTAAGATCTCAGCGGCTATTTTTATATAAAAATTGGAATTCAAATCCAACTTAATGTTTTCACAAAGAGTACGTTGTTGAGTCTTTAAATACTCGGGCACGAAGTCACTATATAACAGGTTGTATTGATTGTCGAATTTCAACTGTTCTTTGCGCAGTTAAGGCCTTAAATAATAATATACATGTAGAGAACAGTAGTATGTATTATTTGGCATGCGTGATCATCGATCATTCATGGCTCAAGGTCGTGTGCAAATAACCACCAATTATTTGCTCTCCAACTTGGACAATTTGATCTTCGTTACCACTTCACTAGGACTGATCCGGACAATACTGTTTCAACTGCATGTACTTACTTGCTTCCTGCTCATCTGGAATTCTTTTTTGTGCCGAAATTCGTCAAAAAACGGATCAAATTGGAATTTGTTTATCATCTTATTCAAGTTGAATGCGCAGGCTCTGCACCAATAAAAACTGAGAACCACTCAGGGGAACCAAACGTGTACAACCTCGTGAAGATCTGAAGTTATCCAGGACCTTCGATATCTCCGAACGGCTGGAGTCGTTCCTGAATATCCTTCATACCGTTTATAGTATTTTTTTCAAAAGCGTTTTTGAACAAGTATAAACATTTTTTTGCTCATATTGCATTAAATACTCGCCATACTCCAAAGCCAGTCGGAAATTTTTCGTTATACGCTCAAAGGAGAACATACTTTTTCCCAGTGTTTTTAACATTTATGGACTCAAAACAATTGTTTGCTAGCAACAGAACCAGTCACGGAACTTCCTTTAAAGGAAAGCCTGTTGAGCTGGCTTCGACATCCACGACTGGCACTCCATCAGTTTATACTTGTAACCAAAAACCAGCAAAGCACGCAAAAGCGTAATGGCAGCCAAATCCGTTGGCTACGAGGACGAATCTTGCGTTGGATGTTCTTATATTTTTACTAAGAGTTCAAAAAAACTGGAAAATGAGCTTGCAGACTTAAGGAAGCTCTTGCAAGATAACATTACTCGACGAAATACGCTTAGCAATATTCCAGTTAAAAAAAGGCAGTGACTAAAAGCACGAAAAAGTATCAAAAACTACAACTGGTTACAGCTCACAATGTTCGGACGCGATAACCCTTAACGACCGGATAACAGGAGCACAGTCTCTGAATCCTACGGACGACGACCAGAGCAAACCACAAATCTCATCCTGCTATCTTGGGTGTTATAAAGAGCCCGTAGTTGAATCCGAAGAAACAAACGAGTGGCAAGCTGCAATGGGGAAACACCACAACAGGAGGACAAAGTCACAATCAACTCTGATGGATTCATTGAAGCCTTCAGATGAGAGTTTGGTCAGAGGTAGACTGAATCCCAACGAGAGCTCTGTAAAACCGTTCTCGTGCCCCTAAGGAGAACTCAGGAGGAAGCGAAAATTCAAAGTACCAGGATCGACAACAGTGTTTAGTTATTCAGGGTTTGCACGAGTCAACTGCAGTCCGACCAGAAGACCGTGTCACCGAAGACCTTGCTTCGTTTAATGGCCTCTAAACCAGTTGCTCCCACCGGGCGTGGAAGTAAAGTTATTAAAGCATTCCGGATCGGCAAAAAGTCACGAAGACAGCCTAGGAACGCCGCGACCGCGACCGCTGAAAATAATGCTAGAGAGCTAAGACCAAATCAATGCGATCCTATCCAAAAAACTAACCTACGTCACTCGCATAAAGAGGTTTTTTTTTCAACCGGACTACTCCCTGCGGAAAGGCTGAAACGCCGGGAACTTGTCTTGGAACTACAATCAAGACTGAAGGCTGGCGAACACAATCTGGCTATTTTTCAAGGGAAGGTAGTTCAAAAGAATACGAATTTTCCATTGAACCAACCGATTGTTCTGAGGACAACGGCAGCCACCTCACTAACGCCAAAACCATCAGGGAAGCAATTGCCCAAAGAGATGTCACGGAACTGATTCCGTAACGCCCAGCGTGCTCACTCAAAGAAACCAGAGTTACCGAAAATCATCACGAAACGGAAAAGACATACGACCTTGACGTTAGAGGAGACGCAGTTGGGCCCATAAAATTGACAAACGCAACAGGAAATTTGGTTGGCGCAAAATTGAAGTGCTTGTATACAAATGCGCAAAAGCCTTTTATCAAAACTTGATGAGTTAAAAATTTGCCTTGCCGAAGTATCTCCGGATGTGATAGCAGTAACCGAAACCTGGCTGTCGGGCAGTATTCTGAGATAGCGAAATAACATTGTCTGGGTACCAAATATATCGGAGGGACAGAGAAAACCGACAGGGTGGTGGAATAATTGTGTATGTGAAAAGACGTGCTAATAGTGTCTGACAAGACGAGAGCAAGTTTGCGTGCAGCACTGAAGCCATATGGTTGAACATCAAGGCTCTTGGCTCTCCATGTCTAGATGTCCTCATTGTCTATCGGCCACCTAGGATAGACCGAGTCGCGGACACCCACTTGTTGGAACAATTAGAAAAGTTCTCCAGTAGACCTAATGTAATGATTATGGGTGACTTCAACGCACCAGGAATTAACTGGAGCACTGTTCAATCATCATGCCCGAAATCAACTTTTGATTATGTTTTTCTGCAAAAAGACCTTGAATGCACTCCTCACACAGCATGTCCCTTTCCCCACCAGAACACGTGAAGGACAAAGGGCTAACTGTCTTGACCTGGTTTTCACGAAAACATCAGGCAGCATTGACGAGATTATTTCAATGCCTCCCGCTCGGTCGTAGTGATCACGTGGTGCTTATATGGGACTACTCCTTATTCTCCGTTGCCCCTGCTATAGGAGGAAAAACGGCGTAACGTTTGGTGAGAAACTTTCATCAGATGCGAGCAGATATAACACACATCAACTGGACCTCAATATTTTCGAGCACCGTAAACGAAGATTGGGAGTCTTTTCCGAAATGTTCTTCTGCAACTTATTGACAACCACTGCCCGCTAACGAGTGTCCATCACAGCAAGCGTCCTGGGTGGCTAGACAGCAACTTAAAAAGGGAAATAAAACAGGAAGCACAAGTTGTGGAGAAAATATCGCGAGTCTAATCAAAGTCGCCTATTTCTAATAAGTACAAAGCACAGAGAAACAAAATGAGAAGCCTTATTCTTACAAACGCGAAGAGAATTTGAAGACTTTGCTGCAAAAGGCAACGCAGAATCCAAAGTTAGTCTACAGTTACCTCCGTAGATGTACAAGGAATAAACATCAAATACCGCTGATTAAGACTGCCGTGGGCGTCAGAAATTTCTGAAAACAGGGGAAAAAAAGCCGAGTACTTTTCACAGTTCTACCGCGCAGTCTTCACAAACGAGGCCAGGTTCCTTCGTCCCTCAGTGGATAACCCGCCGACTGCAAGCATTAGCCACATACTATTCTCAGAATTTCTGATCCAAAAGGAATTAAAAGAACTAAAAGAGTCGAAAATCCCCAGGACCAGACGAGCTTCCACCCCAAGCTTCTGAAAGAACTCGCCAATGAACTTTCCGCACCTTTGTCAGTGCTCTTTCAAAATTCCTTTGACTCCGGAACACTTCCTTTCGATTGGAAGCTGGCACATATAACTCCCTTGTACAAAAGCGGTAGCCGGGCGTCAGTGACAAACTACAGGCCCATAAGCTTAACATGCATCCTTGGTAAGATTATGGAAAAGGATCATCAAGAGCGAATTGGTGAAATTCCTAGAGACTCATAATTTGTTATCAAGCTGTCAACACGGGTTCAGAAAAGGAAGATCATGCACAACGAATTTGCTGTATTCGATCCAGAGGTGGACCCAAGCACTTGAAGATAGACACGCGGTTCACATTGCCTTCATTGACTTTCAAAAGGCCTTCGATACTGTGCCGCACGAGAGACTGCTTTACAAGCTAGAAAGAATTGGAATCAGAGGTAACCTCCTCAAGTGGATCGAAAACTTCCTCGTGGGTTGGCGCCAGGTTGTTTGCATCGGCCAAGAGAGGTCAAGGTCTGCTGCGGTCGAGAGTGGGGTTCCTCAGGGTTCAGTACTAGGGCCAATACTGCTTTTAATATACGTGAACGATTGTGTCAGGAATCTCGACTGTGAAGCAGCAATGTTTGCCGACGACATTAAAATCTGGAATATAATCCAGAGCCCTGCTGACGAAGATAAACTGCAGATCAACCTAACTCGGTTGGAGGAGTGGTCGAATCATTGGCTTTTGCGGTTCAACGTCGATAAGTGTACAATACTTCGCTTAGGCAACCCGTCTGGATCTGCCGAAAGTAGAAGTTACTTTCTCAACGGTGAAGCCTTTAAAAGACGTGGAAACCCAAAAGGACCTTGGTGTGCTGATGACCACCACCTTAAAACCATCGTCTCACTGCTCGAAAGTGGCGAAGAGGGCAATTTCGGTGTTGCATGCCATCAGACGAGCCTTTTTGGATTTCGATGAAGATCTTTTTGCTAAGACCTTTGGAACATTCATTAGGCCACATTTGGAATATGCTATGCACGCCTGGAAACCCTGGACAGTTCAAGATCAGAACTGCCTCGAAAAGAGTCCAGAGGAAAGCCACCAAAATGGTTAGAAGTCAAAGCTCCTTGCCATATCCCACCCGCCTAATGAATCTTAATCTGTTCCCTTTGAGTTATAGGCAAATGCGTGGTGATCTCCTGCAGACATTCCGCATTGTGAAGGGATTGGATTGTTGCCTGGAATTCTCGGACTTCTTTGAATTTGCCACCACGACCCATCTCCGAGGTCACCCATTGAAACTGCGTGTCCAGCAGGCGAGACTGGATGTGCGCAAGTTCTCCTTCTCTGTCAGAGTGGTTAAACCATGGAATGCCCCTCCCCGAAGACGTTGTGATGTCACCATCGCTGGAAAGCTTTAAAAGGAACCTTGACAGTTTTATGTTCCGCAACGAGCCTGAGCGATGAGGCATTTATCTTAACCCTCGAGAGTCGTGCACCACTTGTCAAATTTTATGACCGCCTTTTGTACCTTGGCAACCCACACGGTTTCTCTGTATACCGCACTTAATTTTACGTTACAAATAGGGTACTCAAAGGCCCATGCCTATTTCCCTCAATAAATTGAATTGAATTGAAAAAAAATGAGTGTGTCTGCATCCCATTTTACAAAAATATTTTCTTTCTACAAGAATATGTTACCCATAACTTTACAGTAACCTATGTATTTTAATTGGACTATTGCATGTACCTTTTTAATAGGGTTTTAAACATACTGAGCTATACTGATCTATGCCTAGTAAATTATTCACAAAAATACAGAAATAAAATAGTTCATTTCAGTTCAGGCCAAGGATACCACCCTTAAAACCCCACTACTTTCTCATATTCAACTGAAGATAATACTGGAAATCGTAACTCGTTTCAATACAGGCTTTTGCCAGTTTTCAATACCTCATGCGGTTAAGTTTTCAGTTCAGTTTATAAAAGGGAAAAGATAGGTGAAGACCTTTGAACTCGTTTGACTCAGTTGTGAAAAACTAGGCGGCTTTGGTGGGATTCGAACCCCCTGACAGCAAGATCTTTCCTTCGCTGTCATAGGTTCGACTCCAACCGGGGCCGCCGAAGCGTTTACAACTGAGTCAAAGGAATACATTTTTTTGAAATGGTTAACTCAAGAGTATCCAATTCTTAAGTTTGGTTTTCCTCCGACAGCCGAAAACTTTCAAATGTAGAGGGGAATGAGTGCTTTAGTGAAATAAAAGAAGGCAGTGCAAAGGGTGAGGCTTTTGGTCCCAGAGTTCAAACCATAGTTAAAGTAACAGAGCCCCTATGTAGCAATAGTATGGGGCTTTTAGAGACCCAAACTGATACACAATCAGTAAATTATTATATGTTGAATGGCCCATGTCTGAAAAATATAACAAGGGTCTTCGAAAGAGCAGACAATGTGTCATGGGCTGACAACTGTCAAAGGAAATAGAACAGCCATACTTGGGGAGAGGGACTGTAGCGAGCGAACGGAGATAAATGCAGCGTACCAACTAAGAAGGTCTACATGTAAGAGAAGCTTACTTGGGAGCAGTCGTGGGAAAGTACAGTGAAACACAGGAACTATCAACAACTAGGACCTTCAAACACATGCAATAAATTAGAAAATGCACCCGCAGCTTAGCTGAACTGAACTGTACCTTAGTTTTTTTAATTATCTAGTTTGAGAACCGCTACAACCAAAAATATCAAATGGATGTTTCTACCAGGCCCCGGAGGCCAGACAAGCCCGTGTATCAGCCGCCGTCCAAAAAAACCTCCATTACGAATGTTGACAATGTAAAAGTTATGTCTTCGGATCCAGTTTTAGGATCAGAAGCGGAGTCCACCACTGGAGGTTCGAGTCACACAAGTGGAGTTCATGGTCGAGGTTCTACGAGATATTCTAGAGGAAGGCGCTACAGGGACCATAACCCACCGAACTATTTCAAAAATAATTCATCTAAAGAATTACCACCAGTTGGCTCAAGGCAACGGGGAGCCTATGGAGGTCGTGGGCAAGATAGTTTTGGGGAATCGAATGGGGGGTTTCCCACGTCTGCATCGACGAGGCATAAAGATCCTCCTAAAGGCCGCGTATCTCAAGAGAAAACCAACGTTACCTCTAGCGGCAGATGGGTCGAAACACCTGCGGGTCACCACCAGGATCCGCTTTCCTTAGGTGGCGATGAAGTTACGTCCACGGATGAAAAGCACGCGCCAAAACACGGAGGACTAATTCATTTGCCGAAAAACGTTAATCTTAATCCAACTTTCGAAGAATCTGTCGAAAGGAGTTTTCAGGGTCAAATACGGAGTCGGGGTGAGCAAAAATCTGTCTTCCCATTCTACTCTCCTCAGCCACTAAAGTCCACTGGCTACCGAAGAAATATGTGCGATTTTCACACCTTTTATGCTGTTTTTAAACGTAACTTTGGAAGCTGCTAATTTAGTTAGTTTTGGAATCAGTTTTTTTTACGCGGAATCGCCTCTGCCCCTCTTTTACACCAGTGAGCGACTAAACACAAAGCAAAAGGCAACCCATTTATTTGCTTTTTTCTTCGAAGTTTTTATCGATTTGTTCGGTTCAGTTGCGAGTAGGTTGATTCAATAGTCCGCCTACTTTACAGTCCCTGTTCGGGTGCTTGGCACGCGCAGTAAATAACACAGATCGCAGATCTTATGCCGGATATAAGGGAAACCGAACAGTGAAGGTATCGAACCAACAGTTTCCTACGTCTGAACTGTAAGAAGTAGCCCAATTAAGCGTATAAATATTTTGTTGCCTACAGAAATCACGTAGCAAATGGTGTTTGTTGCCTTGTGTATCTGCTATATTGAGTCTCTTTTTCTAATGAGCAGGATGGCGGTGCTTATGTTGGCCTATTTGCCGGCAACATGTCGCATTTATTGGTAATGTATAATGGAAAGACCTTCGGTAACCTTTTGCCGCGAAGGAAGCAAGTTCCTGTGTCTTCTGAGTAAACAGTAGTGAACCACCAGGACGGTGCTACTCTGGCACTGAGCCCTAAGGTTTGGCAGTCTATCTGCTTTATGAAATGCCACAAATCCTGTTTGCGGCACTGTTACACAGAATCGGTGCTCCTGCAACTGGCCACGCAGCAAACGCGGTGGATTAACACGCATGTTGGGTTAGACAAGCGTTTTCCTAGATGCCCACCCATACCTACTGCCACACATGGGGCGTGGGGGCCATGACCTGCCAGCCACTTGCGTCAAGTCTCACATCAGATGACTGCCCGGCTTGTACAGCGTACTGGTACCTGGGAGAGAGAAGAGAGAGTGATATGGACTCGGTTGAACCCAATCCCATCAGCACTCGACGCATATTTCTCATTACAAACAACTTGCTGTGCTTTTTAATTTCCTTGGATGGTTACTAACTGAAGGGATAACTTGAACCTCTGTGGAGGGAAATTCAGACTGCTGTGGGCCCTTAATATGGCCTTTATAGCAATCCCAATTTGTTGGGCTGGAGGCAAAGTGGCCTTTCCTTTTCCTTCGCAAAACTCGGTCATTTTGCACAGACCAGACGTGTATGGCACGCATAGAGGGGTTGTTTATTTATGTCATCAACTGCACCCGATCCCATCTCTGGTCTCCTTGATTTTTTCAAGACATCGAGCTCAGGTGAGCGAGGAATAAATGAGTGTAGTAGATGTTGTGCAAGTCTATTATCGCTAGAAACTAATCCACACACAAGTCACCATCCCTGCGTCCGCTATTCTCTGAGGCACACGCCAGATATCGTCGTTCGCGACGGTTGAACTGACATAACATCGGTAAGCTATCACTAAATAAATCTGCCTACCACCACTGGCCTTGCGGATGGGTTCCTTAGCTCGAATGATTTAAAGAAAGCCATCCATGCGGCTGGATGGCGTTCGACAAGATTGCATTTTATCGCCAGTTCTGGTTGACTATTCATTCTTGGAAGGACTGTGCGCCTTCTTCACGCAACTGACTTCTACAGGACGCCAGATGACTGATATCACCTATGGTGACGATATTGCCTTAGCACCAAGTCAAGGCGGCTCACATAATATATCGTCTCGGATGGACAAAGTCACTAAATGAGTCGGTTTACCAATTAGCTTTGTTGAGACCAGCGCGCTTTAGGGCTGCATCTCCGACAACCGAAGGCTGTAGGTGTTGGATCGCCGGCTTTTAGAACCATAATTAAGGTGAGGTACACCAAATTCGTCTGGAGTGAGTCTTCACTTGCTCCAAAAGCATCACGAAATTAACTCGCGCTGCCCGAGCATAACAACTGAGGTTGTTTTATCACTTTTAACTCAGCTCGCCCATGAGTTTGGTGTTGCTTCATCTCTTTTGATAGTGTTGTCCCACTAGAGACTGCTGAAGAGAGGTGAACGCAAACCGTGGCTCAAAGCAGTCTCTAAAGACGCGAAATTTGGTCTCCGTCGCCAGAAAAAAAGACATTGGAGCGAGTACCGTCAATCATCCGTCCGTAAATCTTCACACGGAGAAGTGCAATGTTCGTTAGCATTGAGGCTGTTCAGATCAGGCAGGCATACTGCCAGCTACACAAAGTACAAATGAGTTTTTTTGCGTTAGCAGATCTAAATTAAAAAGCTCTGTATCAGTATATGCCGTTAAAACAGCTCACTGGGCAGTTGTCAGGCTTCACAGTAGAGGAGTGGGTTGGCTCGGCCTTGGAAGTTTTGCTATGAACAGGATCTCGGGAGCCAAAACCACAAGCACTGCTGGAACTAATGTCGGACAAGACTTGCTTGATAAATTCAACATTTTTGTATAATAGGTCGTGCACCGGCCCGAACAAAAGGAGTTCCTTGTGTTTCTTAGCAGTGGTCTTCTAACAAAGTCGCTATATTGAGTCCTGTACCCGATCAGTGAACGTTCATCAACGAATGCAAGTCAACATTCCCGATCTAAACCGACAAGACAACGAGCCCGTGGCTCAATGGTTCGAGCGTTTAACTTCTGCTCAACAGGCTCGAGCCTCGTGTGGTGTACCAGCTGGGGTTGTATATGACTGGCTAACGACGTTGTGGAGTCAGAAACGTCCATTCCAGTCTTCCATTGTCTTTGTCGAAAATCCTCAGCTGCCTAAACTGGCATTATAGCTCGCCTTTCACAGGTTGGTGGTCTCGTTTTCAACGCACTCACTTGTGGTTCACCGTCGCTGACTCGAATTCAAAGAATGCTGCAAATGGCTCTTGTGTTTAGGTAACACCGGGTCCGACGTATTCTCATTCCTACATATACCTCCGCTTGGACCTCTACCGAGTGGTGTTAGATAATTAACCATACTTGGACTTCGGCTGTCTGAAAACATGAGTTCTTTAGTCCAAAAATCTACCCGGGGTGCTTTTGGTGATCTCAGTGCTATCCAGCGCTCTGTTAAAGACAATCTGTATTTAATAAAACTGGGGTACTTAAGCTTCGCGGGCTTTATCGTGGGAAAGCGCTTATTGAATCACGAAGGCTGCATCTTTGGAATGCAATTTAGACCGATGAGCGCATCGAAACAGAAGATGGAGCCCAAGGTTGAACGCTATAAGCAGAACGTAGCTTTACCGATGTCCAGTATTCTAGACTGCAATTCTGGATAGCGGGCACCAGCGCACAAAGTTTTTGAAGGGCCGATTGCGTGAGATTCCAATTCTGGAAAACTTGTATAGATCAAGGCACTCGAGTTCATTCATAAATTTATTGGACTCACCAAGGCATTCTCTTTGATCCTGGTTCTGGTTTCCATTAGCAATCAAACTGCTCCGCTGGGTATTGACAGAATTCGTCCCATCAGTCAAACTGATGTATTCAGCGCGGTTTGTAGGCTTGTAGATTTATTAAAGAACTTCACTACTCTTCCATAGTACTCGGTCATAGAATGCCGTATCATACTTCTGTTCCACTTGCTCCCTTTATTATACGTATAATTTTTCTCCAAGCCTCATATCCGCAGTTATATCCTCTGAGAAAGATGTATCTTGGCGTTTTACCCATATTTTTATATGCAATGCATGTTTAAGCTTTTTTTCTAGCTCCAATCTCCGATTTTAACTATTCTTATTGTTCATGGATTCCAACTAAGCGGATTATCCGTTAGCCCATTGCATGTAATCCAAATAACCTAGTACTGTCAGTAATTCATGCTTCTAGGAATCGCAATATCTACACTTCGTGAAGGTCTGCTATGCGTTCTTACCAAATCGCCTGATGACACAAAAGTGCAGAAGGGTTATTTGAATCCTTTTTCTCCCGTTGCAACTCGTTGCAGGCTTCTTCAGTCGATGTTCACCTAACGCGAGTGGTTTCTAACTGCGACTCCAAAGTTTTGGGCTATCACAGTCCAGGGAGTCATTAATTTTACAATGTTTTTTATTTGTTCTCGCTAGGAGTAAGTTTTTCTCTCCAATCCTCTTTACACAGGAGGCCACACAAAACCTGTGGTCATTGTTCATCCCCCATCTGAAGATTGCTCACACAGGTCAGCGGGAGGCACCTCAACCGCAGCAGTACTCATCATCCCCTCAACAGGGTCCTAAGATCGCCGGGCATAACCACTTTTCGGACTGCAAACGACCGTTGAACGAGGGTGCTCAGGCAAGCGTTACCGCCTCGAGTGCTGCTGCCGCCCCCGTGCCTACGGCAACTTACTCCGGCGTCTCGCCGCTTACAGCAGGTCTAAACTTCCTCTCCCTGGCCAGTAAAGTGCCGGCAAGTTGTGCGGCACCCTGAGAACGCTTTCACGTCGCTGCCCTACGCTGCCCTCCACACCGTCCCGCAAGCACAACTTGTAAAGTACGTATTTCGGACTTTCTCTCTCTCTCTCTCTCTCTCTCTCTCCAAGAATCGGAACGCCTCGCCCAAGTAATAGATTTGGTCCTGCACATCATTCCAAGAATGATAAATATTCCCACGTCCCGAATATAGCACTAGCTTTAAACCGTAGCCCTAATCTAAACCCTTACCCTTCTCCAAAATCTACCCCTACAATAAACACTAACGCTTACCTAAGCATAACTATCAACCCTAACTTACCTTAACTCTAGACTTAACCATAACCTTAAACATGAGACTAATCCTATTTTCCCTGGAATTTAACGCAGACAGCTGTATTGTAGGCGGCTCTTGTTCGCATGTCCTGTTTACGGGACCACATAATTCATCCTTACAAACATTTCTCTCTGTGCCTGCCCTTTTTTTTCGGTCAGATATTCTTACGGTCAAGACATCCCTGTGGATGCAGTCAGCACAACAGGTCTAGAACCCATACAATTTCTCGCGTTGCGACAAGCAATCAGTAATCCATGATCTCGAACGGCTAACAACAAAGGTTACAAACACTGAAACTAGCCATTTCTGTCTGATTAACTGTCATCAGCTGCTGCCGCACTCAAGATTTGAACGCGGTTTTAGTTGCTCACTGAGCACTTTGACCCACCACGCACTATCGGCCTAGCTACCAGGCTTACCCCTGCAGCTCCATTTTAGATTCGGTTGAAGGAAGCATACGGGGCTGGCTGTATCTGACTACGAGCCTCCTATCCTTTTCGCGCCAAAGACCAAAATATTATCGTCTGACAGTATTGAACGCGGGGGGAGGCTTGGCTATTCTTGTCCTTACAAAAACCTTATACTTTGTTTACAGCAAGCCACCGAGTCCCGCGGTCACTGAGATCGTTCTGCAGATTGTCCAAATGGACGCCGCCCTGACTGCTCTCATGATTCCACCTGGTCAATGCGCCTTCGGTCTGCAGCCTCTGCCGGATGAGACAACCAACACGGAGATGACAGAACCAGAGAAGCTCTTTTTGCGCTGGTGGGACACTGTAGAGAAACTGCGTGGCAGTCTCATGCTAGCCTTTGAGCGTGTCATCTTGGAGGACCTGGATTTCTGCAACTCGGCCCACGTGGAACAGGGCATGTGGAAGTCGGTATTCTACGCCGTTCTTGAGTCACTGCGCGCCTGGCAGAATAATCCTTACCTCACCGCGTAGGTCCCTGTTGATTACTTGCGGTTTCCAGCATTCATGCATTCGGGAAGCATACCCCCACCCATTCTTCTATCATTGTATCGCAATTCCTGTGACAAGTTAACATCCATTGAATCTGTTGAAGATCGCTTTTTTGAACAGCCAGGTTTGTCGCCCCTTTCTTTACTGTAATTGCTGTTAGTACCCATGGAGCGTAGGTGAATAGTTGTTTTGTTCAGTGCTACTCTATCCCGTAAAGTGCAGTATCAATAATATCTCAGTTGGTCAAACTTTGCGACTTAGAAACGTCATTAGAGTAACAAAACAGGTTAATGCGACCGTTGCTGCTGCTGCTTATTTCTACTCATGGATATGTTTTCCTTCGCCAGCCGAGAACGCCTTTTAAAAAATATGAGTTTTCAGGAACTTGGTCTTAGGCTTTGGGTGATGGGAGTATTAAAAACGTTCACCGGAACTTCACGAGCAGACTTCTATACGGTTTCAGACTCCTTCCGAAACCGAGTGGCTCCGAGACGCAGAAGGCTGTTGACCACTGCGGCCGGTTGGGCCAACTGATTCGTCAGATCTGTGTGGAGCAGGTGATCCACGCGGGCGAGCGACGTCTCACCAGCCTGCTGCACCGCATTCAGGCGACGCGTCGTGTGCGACTGGACTACATCCTTGCTGACGGCCGTCCACCACCCGAGACGGGTTCTAGGACACGACGTCTTGTATACCTCAGCGCCCAGAAGCTGATGCTCTTCCTCGGGGATTTAGCCCGCTACGAGGAGCTCATCACTGGTGGACAAAACTACGGCAAGGCTCGAAGGTAAATGTGCCGTAGCTGCCTTGTTTCCTGATGTATTTTGGACGTGTCACCGCCTAAGTGAGGAGAGGGGAGAGAGAGAGAGTAAGAAAGCAATAGACATGATCAGTATTCGCGAAGGGTAGCATTCACTTAAAACTACTGATGTCATCAAAGTGACAGTCCCCACGCAAAAATTTCCTAGATTGTCAAGTAAGCCTGTCAGCCTCACTGTTGAAGATAGAATCTTGCCCTATGCCATCCTGTCCGCTCGCCAGTTTGTTACTGGCCACAACGAACGTCGTACCATAGGACATATACCACATGGGATCGAACAAGATCCTTAAAATAACAGTGCGGGTGACACCCCTACTTGACATGTTTATATGCACCACCTCATACTGCCTATGGTGCACTGATGACCGCTAAAGACAGTGAAACAGTTGTTTGCGTCTGGCCTGCTTCAGTTTTTAACGAGCTTTCTATGTACTCCCAAGCTGACGCTAGAAACTCTGGGGGATTCAGCAACCGATAATGAAATTATACTTTATTCTTTACACTCTTGCTGGAAACTGGAGCACCGTTATACTGTTGTTCAATGCAAATTTGGTTTATTAGCTTCAGTGCTGCAACCATATCCCTAGTCACGCAGTGTCTGATTGGTAGTGGACTATGTCTAGGAATCCGCTCATGCGTAAGCGGCAGTTTAAAATGTTTTGTTAGCCTGGCGGTGGCGTATGGCTGTCTGACGGGTGCACAGAAACGAGAAATTACCATTTCAGTCGCCTTAAGCTTTATTGGTATCCACTCTGTATTGAAAATTGGTACTAGCTATGCGACCACCCTCAAGGGCTTTAGATCAGAGAGCCAACCTAAAACGGGAGTATAACATTTCTTCCTACAACCGGGTCAATGAATCGCCGCTTAACCTTGATTTTAATCGATAGGACATATGCCTGTGACCTACAGTGGTAGAGCTTTTGAGTCGCTTTCATGATGGCCAGCGAAATCCAGATGTGAATGTCAAATCTTTCAAACCTAGACTTGCGACATGAGCAGCGACAACGGACTCAGAAATAGCTAGTCCAATCTTCTTCCTTGTTGTCATTTTTTACATCAATGGGCATCATGTGACTACGACTGTTTTCGTTTTTGCTCTCCTTATTAGTACCGGCAACCATCGGAATAGGCAACTTGCAACAGTAAATACCTGCGTTTGGAATGTCAGTCATCCTCGCAGGCCTCATTAGTGCGCCGGCTAAGAGGACATTGGAAGCTTGTCTTGTTTGTTTTATCTTCTCCCTCAGACTTGCGCTTTTCTTATTGGGCTGCTTAATTCTCCTCCCCTTTTAGTTGGTATCAAAAAGCTCAGCTACTTGTGCCGAAAAATGGCCGACCCTACAATCAGCTAGCAGTGCTGGCTGTCTATACGGTGAGTGCGTGTGTGCGTGTTTCATATTCCGGTATTTTCCTTCCCCCCTCTTATTTCACTAGCCCAGTTCCCTAAAAACGATGACTTGCAAAATTACCAACTGGTGGGAGAACTAGACTCTAGGGACTGCAGCGCAGACCGAAATGCCGCCTTATTATGGCAAATCAACGATGCGATATCGGGGTAGATGAGGTCACATTTGGTTTGTGTGCTAAGTTGATAGGTGGATCATCGCAAGCGAAGAAGCCCCACAACTATCTCACAAGATGGACGCCGCAGGGACGCACGGCACACTGCCTTTCGATGGCTGGACAAAGTCCGTCTGGCAACTTGCTATGACTACCAGCAACCGACGACCGTCTGCTTTGGTGATTTCGCCGGCACGTTCGATTTCTTCCATCGTGAGTCCCTGTGGCAGATACTGGAAGTAGATTAATTGTCAACGAAAATCATCGCCATGAGTAAGACCTATTGTCGCTTCACCACTGCCAGGATTTTGGTCCATAACGATATGTCCTCACCGTTCTGGTGTTCGACAAGGTTTTATCCTGTCGCCCATACTGTGCAACTTCAACATAGACTGGGTTCTCGAAAGCGCTCTACATGGTTTTTCTGGTGTTGAGTTTACCCCGAGACGCCGGTAGATTGATCTGAACTACGCTGACGATATCATCTTGCCGGCTTCAGGCTTTGGTGATACACAGTCGGCGAGTGAAATTGCGAAATCCGTCGGTTTATCCGTAATCGCTGGAAAGACCAAAATGCTTAAAGGCTGTCTCTTACCCGAAGAAGGCACTTCCCGAGATAAATGGTTGTTAGTTTGAAGAATTCAACTACCTCGGGGCGAGAGGTTGCTGTCGAATGGACAGAGTAAGGACGACATTGTCTCCCGAATCGATGCTACTCGCAGGGTTTTCTCAAGTCTCAAAAGTTTTATGTGGACTGGACGGAAAATTTAAATCTCCTCGAAGATCCACGTGTATCATACATCCGTCAGTCCTTCTCTACGGTCATAATTGCTGGACTTTGGGCATGTACGATGAGCGATAATGGGAGGTGTTTGAGAACCATACTTCGTGTGAACTACACCGACTTCGCCTTAAATGAGACTGTCCGCATATGCTGTGCCAACATCGCAAGGATATCTCAGACCATCCAAGAAAGACGCCTGAGGGTGGTTAGGGCACATTCTTCGTCGTCCGTCTCACGGGCTCGACGTTGCTGCCGTCGATCTGGCGCCAGTTTTCCGCTTGGAGGCGTGAACACGGAGGTCAACATAAAGCCTTCGGTCTCCGCTGCTGGAGAAGCGAGTGTGTTGAGCTGTCCGGATCGGCTGCCGTGGATCGTCATGCATAGAGGGGTACAGTCCGTAACATGATCGAGGCTGGTTGGGTCAGGCATGATAACTTTTGTGCTAAATACATGTCGGGCTGGGCGGGTAACTTAACCCAAGTGTGATTAAACTCATGGCTCCCGGTGGGGCCTCGTAGCTCTTTTGGCTAGAGCGTTGGTTGAACTAAAGCCTTCCCCTTGCTGGCGTGGGTTCGAATCCCACCGATGCCGCCGAGTTTTACATAAGTGGGTCAAAGGAATCATTCAAATCTGCTAAAATCCTCTACTAAATACATGTTCTTCCAAGGCAAGACTGTCATCGCATTCCATTTATCATTATAAAAATGCGCTGATTTAACTTGAGGAGAAATGCCTCAGAATCTGACCCATTCTGTCTTGCCCCTGGGGTGCATCGTCGATCTGTCCGAGTCTGTCGACTCTGTCTGAGACTCGGCGCAGTGGCTGACGCAACGGGAAAGTATCCGTATATGCGCGCCACAAAAGCTCTGGTTATTTACCACACAGGATCCTATTTCATCATGAAGCGGCTATGAGGTGTGCACGTGCGCACACGAATTTTCGCTCATCATAACGGAGTTGGTAAATTGCACCGCATGATTGTTTTATGAGTTATGTGTATCATTTCGGTAATCATGTGTGCGTGTGGCCAAGTAGGCTGCTACTTAGCCTATGTTTATTTATATGTCCATGTAGGAGTGACGTAATGGTGACCTGAGGTGTGCTATTTTACCGAACGCTTCCATTTGTACGCCCATGACCTATAGGGGTTCATGTGCTATTAAGATGTCTTGGGAGCCGTGTGGGCATTGGACAGTTAAGTTCTGGATATATACCGCGGCTCCAGCCACGCTGCAGTGGATTCGCAAATGACCATCCAGATCCATGCGCGAATGGCGGGTCGGCACTGTCTTTCGTGTCCGGACGCTGTTCTGTTGTGGTAGATTAGGATCAACAGGGACTGGACGCATGGAAGGGTCCTCTTCAGGGATTATACCTGTGATGGCCCGAACTCGGCACCTCTCAAGTGAGAAGTGTGTGGGAGGCCATGTGGCATGCACATGTGGGCTGTATTTAGTTCTCTCAGCCACCTCTTCCAATCGCATCATCAGTTTGGTTTACTAGCTCAGACAATCTATTTGAGCACGGGAAAGGAAACAAAGCGAGAGAGAGAGAGTGTGGGGGGGGGCATAATCCATTTGTCTCGCGAAGGTGGTGAATACTCCAGTGGCCGCCTCTAACTGGTACCCAACTCTCACCGGTTGCTCCTTGAAGCTGGGTTCTTCCCAGCGGCCACGCCCCGGGCAACCGCCACAACCGGCGGGCTGAACCAGGTGAGGGTCTTTGGTGTTGTGTGTGCCTCCACACCCGGTACGTTTGCTCCCTTCCCCCTCTCGCCATTTCCCTGCCATCCCCCTCTCTCCCCTTCCCCTCCCTCTCCCCTTACCTTTCCCTCCTCCCCGACGGTCGAAAAAGTCCTATGGCGAGGTCGACATGCAATCACATAGGCGGCCCAGGCGAATCGGTCGTTCTCTCACTAACCCAAATCGTGACCCATAGTGGAGCTTTGCAGCCGCCTGGGATAACCCAGCAGCCCTATTTAGGGACATCACTGCTTACCCTCTCGCGGGGGAGGGGGCTAGAAAAGGTGCCCTAAACAAATGCTGGGTCTCACGACAGCTGCAGTGGACCGTGGCTCGCAGACTGCAATTTATGCGACCGAAAAACTGCCAATAACAACTCCTCTCCCAATTCCCACCCACAGTACCCTCCGGGGTACTCCCTGGGCTGTTCGAGTGAGCTCGCTCACTCAAGCAGCCTGGAATGTTTGATAACTTTTAGAAAATCTGAGGATAAACCGACTGGAACGAAGAACGGCGCTATTCACTCGGGGACTGGCGCGAGACAAGGTGGACATTGCTGCTCTCAGCGAGACCCAATTCTCTGAACAGCGTCAACTGGAGGTGGTTGCTGGCTACACCTTCTTCTGGAGCGGCCGCCCAAAGGCAGAGCGACACGCCGCTGATGTCGCCTTTGCCATCCGGAACGATATCGTGGGACAACTGATCTGACTGCCGCAGGGCATCAATGATTGCCTGATCTGCCTCTGGGGAGCCAAGTTAGCCACCATCATCAGCGCCTACACCCCCCACCCCCAATGACGGACTCCGACGAGGTTAAGAACAAATTCTGCTAGGACATCCACGCCCTCCTTGCGACTGTGCCGAAGGTGGATAAGTTAATTGACATTGGTGACTTTAGCGCCCGCGTCGAGACAGACCATGCCACGTGGAGAGGAGTGCTGGGCCCCCATGGTCTCGCCGGCTTCAATGACAATGGTCTTCTCCTAAGAACCTGTATAGCGCACCGCCTGATCCTGACCAACACGTTATTCTGCCTCCCGATGCGTCAACTGGCGATCTGGGTGCACCGCCGGTCGAGACACTGGCACCTGATGGATTATGTCCTCGTCCGGAGGCGTGACCAACAGGACGTGCTGGTAACAAATGTGATCCCCGGTGTCGGCGGATGGACTAATCATAGCCTCGTCATCTCCAAGATGAGGCTTTATCCGCAACCACACACGAGACCCCAAGGTAAGTGACAACCAGGTAAGTTGAATATTGTTTTGTTGAATGTGCCTTCTCACCATCTCTATTTCAGCAACGAACTGGCCAACAGGATAGCCAACATTCCAGTCACCGACGAGGACGCCTCCGTGGAGAACCGCTGGTGCCAACCGAGGGACATGGTCCAATCCACCGCTCTGGATGTCCTCGGCCGTGCTGGCCGTCAACACCAGGACTGGTTCGATAAAAATGATGCAGCCATCAACACTGCTCGCCGAGAAGAACCGGTTGCACAAAGCCTACTTCGACCGCCTTACCGCTGCAAACAAAACGGTCTTCTACCGAAGTCGCCGCCTTGTATAGCATCGACTGCGGGAGATGTAGGACGCCTGGATGACCCGCAAGGCCGAAGAGATACAAGGGTACGCTGGCCGCAACGATTGGAAGAACTTCTTCGCTGCCATCAAGACTGTCTATGGACCTCCCATCGAAGCGGCCGCCCATCTTCTCAGTGCTGACGGAACTACCCTGCTCACTGAGTAGACGAAAATCCTGAAGCGCTGGGCGGAGCGCTTCCGAAGCGTTCTTAACCGGCCTTTTACCATCACCGATGTTGCCATCGACCGACTGCCTGAAGGGGAAATCAACGCCAACCTCAATCTCCTGCCCTTTCTCCAAGAAACCGTCAGGGCCGTGGAACAGATTTCCAGTGGGAAAGCACCAGGATCAGATGCGATCCCTGCTGAGATCTACTAGCATGGCGGCCCCCAACTGATTAAGCAGCTCACAGCGCTCTTCCAGGCGATGTGGCGCCAAGGACAGGTCCCTCAGGATTGCAAATGCCATACAATCGTCCACCTCTACAATAAGAAGGGGACCGCCAACTCTGCGACAACCACCGGTGAATCTCGCTGCTCAACATCATCAGAAAGATCTTCGCCCGTATCCTTCTCAATTGTCTGAATGGTTACCTAGAGTAGGGTCTGCTCCCGGAAATCCAATGTGACTTCCGACGAAGCCGCGGAACAACCGACATGATTTTTGCTTCTCGCCAGCTACAAGAGATGTGCCAGGAGATGTGAATCCACCTCTACACTACCTTTGTGGATCTAGCAAAAGCCTTTGACACGGTGAATCGCGATGGACTGTGGAAGATCATGCAGAAATTCCGCTGTCTCGGGATTCACTCTTATGTTGCGTCAACTCCATGATGGCATGATGGCGCGCGTCACTGACAACGGAGCCGTCGCAGTGACCAACGGGGTGAAGCAGGGTTGCGTCGTTTCGCCTACCCTCTTTTCGTCTTATGTTCTCTGTCATGGTAATGGCCGTCTACCGTGGAAAATCATGCAGAAATTTGGTTGTCCTGAACGGTTCACGCATATGGTGTGCCAGCTTCACGACGGGATGATGGCGCGCGTCATGGACAACGGGACGGTATCCGAAGCATTCGCAGTCATCAACGGCATGAAGCAGGGCTGCGTACCAGCTGCTATGCTGATGTGCGCCTACCATGATGAGTACCCTGCGATCCGCATCGCCTACGGAACTGATGTTTACCTTCTCAACAGTCGGCGTATGCAGGCCCCAACGGGTGTGTCTACGACTACGGTCCATGTCTTGCTCTTCGCGGACAGCTTCGCCCTTAACACCGTGACGGAGGAGGACATGCAAAGGAACATGGACCTCTTCGCCGCAGACTGCGCCAATTTCAGATTAACAATCAATATAGCCAAAACGGTTGTCATGCACCAAACGCCATCCAGCGCATAATACAATGCTCCCCGAATCAATGTCAACGACGCTCAACTCAAAAATGTGGGAATCTTTGCTTATCTGGGAAAGCCGCTGTCATGCAATACGAGAATCGACGAGGTTGCTCACCGGATCTCCAGCGCCAGTCAGGACTTCGGCCGGCTGCAGGCTTCCGTGTGGAATCGCCACGGTATTCACCTTAGCACCAAACTGAAGATTTACAAGGCCGGCTCAATAGCAGTTACGACATCTTGGTAGGTAGGGAAATTATTTTTATAACAACTTGGCACGAAGTCTTTTAAAAACACACAAATCGTCTTGACGACAATCCTTTAACGGAGCGGAAAGCTTTCCCCTCTACTCGAACCAAGCCACGGAGCTGAATCATTTCCATCTCAGTTGCCTGCGCAGAATACTGAAGCTGAGAAGCAAGACAGGATCCCGGACACGGAATTCTTGGAGCACACCGGAATCCTTAGCATACACGCCATGCTGAGGCAAGTGCAACTGCGATGGAGCGACCACCTGGTAAGAATGGACGGCGAGCGACTACCCAAACTATTTTTCTACGGAGATGTCGCTACGGATGCTCGCAGACAGGGAGGAAAAAAACGACGCTACAAGGACACTTTGTTGAACTTTCTGAAGCAACTGCAAATCAAACCAACCACCTGGGAGGACCTCGCCCAGGACAGACTGGCCTGGAAAGATCCGTGAAAACTGGTGCAGCAATATACGAAGCCAATCGGATCGCCGATGCTAAGGCCAAAAGGGCGGCTCGCAAGTCACAAGTACTTCGGATCAACACCGCCAATGCCCAAGCCCTGCCAGTGTGCCCACGCCTATCAACGCACATTCCGCGCGCAACTCGGCCTGTTCGGACATCGTCGAACTCAAGGCAACAACAATCCAGTATCATCAACTTCTGCCACACCTACCTCAGACCGCACGACGACGACCGCCCAAACAATTTATCATAACTTCATCGATGCCCCGCCGCCTACGATCACCGATACTATCGTTCCTCCTCCACCCCTTGCGCCGATAATGGCGGCGAACACCACTCGACCCACTCTCGCCACCTCAGTAGCCACCAACTATCTGCCACCTGCTGCCACCGCCACCGCCCTCAGTACCGGTGATGGGGATTCGGTACTAATCTATCCTCATTGCGATCGCACATTCACCTCACTCATCTGTCTAGTCGGTAACATGCGCATCCATCAAAGAGGAATTTACCGCCATGCCAACACATCTTACGCACCCATCAACACTACCCATGAGTGTGACTACCAATACCAGCAGTAGAGTCCCCCCCCCTGCGCCTCAGCACCTCTCGACATATCTTGTCCTCCTTGTCATCGCACATGCACATCACGCCTCGGCGAACCAGTGCCAGGAGCACCAGTATACACCCGCCGCACCCGACTCGACTGTCCGCACTACCCACGCACATTCACCTACCGCATGGGCCTATTAGGTCACATGTGTCTCCATGAAAATCTGCTTTAGAACACCGCCGGTTATACCACAACACTACATCTGTCCTCATCAGCCTATGCACCTCACATGCTAAACGCAACACCACAAAAACATGCTCTCAGTCTGCATAACTGATTGAAAGGAAAGTATGATCCTCGGCTCCTTCTCCATGTGATTCCTCTGTTGCATGTGTGATCTGAACTTGAGAATATCACGGGGCGATCAGTTCCGTGGGTTGGAAGGTTGCCAAGTGACAATTGCACTCAGACCTCGCATTCAGTTCAATGTGTGTTGTGTAGGGTTTCTGCTTGGTAGTCTGAGAGTCAGGCTGTGATGGCTCCTTCGTTACGTGACCTCTGGCTATCTTAGATGTGAGCCACGCAACTCCCTATTGTGTGAAATTCTGGTGCTTGTGTTTGGGGGGTCAGGTCGTTAACGTAGTACACGTAGACGAGGTCACTAGTAGCTGCGCCCACTCCCGCATCAGACAACTGACTGGCTCGGATGATGGTCTGATTGTAGAGGTGGGGGAGAGAGTGAGGTCGACCGCTCAGTGCATTTTACTCACTATAAACACTCTGACGCGCTTGAAACTATCATGGTGCGCTTGAAAGCCGTGGCTTGGAAAGGTGCCAACCTACGGGATAACTCGTACCGCGTGGTCAACCCAGTGTGTTTAGTGTGGAGTGGCTGACTGGCGGACTGAAAATCAGGCTGCGCTGGTTCTTTCGTAGTGTGATCTTTATGGCACTCCCATTCCGTGAGATCCGTGCGAGGTGTCGTGGCTTGCTCAGGGGCGGCTACGGCCGTGCCAGCCACCTGCGCTCTCTCCCTCCTCCGGTATTATTGACTCTGTCATGACACCAGTGCTCAGGTGGAGGAGGAGGAGGAGGAGAGAGTGCGGTAGCTGCAGCGCAACGATACTATCACCTAAAACTAATCCACGTGCAAGTTACCGTCCCTGCACTATCCTTCTGTGGAGCATATGGTAGACTTCGTCGAACTGCGACGGTCGAACTGTTGTGTGTGTCTCAGGTCGACTGTCTCAGCGCATATTCCTTACTATAAACAATCTGATGCGCTAACAACTGTGGCTTAGAAAGTTGCAAACTGCCGGGATGACTCGGACCTCGTAGTCATCCCTGTTTATGCTTGTGTGGAGAGACCAACTGTTAAAATGAGAGGCATACTGCAGTTGGTCCTCAATGTGGCCTCTGTCACTTCCACTCAGTGGGATCTTAACCGGTGTGCGGACACGTTTAGGTGCGGCTTCGTCTCGCGCCAGCCACCTGCGCCCTCTTTTGCTTCCGCTCTTCATTATTTTTCCATGACACCGGGCCGAGGTCAGAAAGGGCGAGAGGAGTACGGTAGATGTTTAGTAAGCCTTCTATCAATGTAAATTAAATAACGTCCAAGTTACCATTCTTACGCCCACCTTGCTGTGAGACGCGGTGCACATCGTCGGCACCGACGGTTGAACTGTCCGGCCTGTGGTATCAGTGGTGATAGTAGTTTCTTGTTATTTGGCTTACGATTTATTTATGTTGGTATTGTAGTAGATTTTACGATGTCCAGAAAGATCATTCGATGCGCTTAACGTCAGTTGACAGTGTGATCTTGTTGGCAAGGTGGGGGTGTTGATGAAATTAGTCGGCCGCATCCGAATCCTGCATGAATTGCCTCACCATTGCTGCTGCAATCTTTGCGGCCATGTGCGCCTGGCCTTCCACGGATCCCTGGTTAATTTGCGACTGCTTTAGAATGAATTTTGTTCGGTTACTTTCATCCACCTCGCTCTCGAGCGTCCGCAGTGACGTAGAGGCAACCCTTTGTCGAACGTGCATCATGTGTCCGCGTTTTTAATTTGCAATGTTACTGTAACCAATAGGGGTTTCAAAGGCGTCGCCTACCTTTCCCTTACTAAAACTGAACTGGATTTTTCCGTTTATTCCCAGTGTCCTTGCAAATTAAAATATATTTTATAGAAAACCTGCTCAAATTATTATTTTTCGTGCTCAATTGACAGGAAATCACGTCCTCAAATTTTACACTCGACGGAAGAGAATATTTACACTTCAAAAAGTTTCAAATTATGGTTAACCTCCACTGCGAAATTGTATAAGCCTGCGGAAATGTATGATCTTCTTCGTTCTTTACACGGAAAATTGACAGCTTCTAATTTGGAAACCCAGATAGCAGGCATAGCAGCTGCTCGGGTTCAAGAGTATTCGGGAATTGCAAAAGTTTCTTATACAACCGACAGACGTCCTTGCTTTAAGTATCAATTTTGAAGGAGACGTAATTTTCTACAAAATGAATGCAAGCTGCAAGTCCAACGGGGCGCCCCGCCTTCACAAATTAGCTCTTACCTAAACGGTTAATGGTTGGGTTCTGTCTCTAAGCGATTTTATCCGTGCCAGCCTCAGCTGCGGCCAGGTGCATTTTCAAGAAATTAGCTCGGCAATAAAGCAAATCAACGCTGTTCTCGACACATATGTTCTGCCGAACGTAAATTCGTCTTCTACGCGTGCATTTCCCGTCATTTGCATGTGCTCGCCTCTCGCTCTCTCTCTCTCTCTCTCGTCTCATAATTTTTCAATCAACCTACCCCTCTTGTTATCTCTAATATCTGCTCACTCAGCTATTCCTCACTTAGGCACGCCACTTTGATGCCATGTGCTACTACATGCGAACCCTTGCCGCCAGCAATCCCTTTCCGACAGCCAGCCAAAGCCTTTCCGCCCTCTTCAATGAGATCCACGTCCGTGCTGTTGACCTGATGCGTGAGGTACACTCGCTTTTCGGCAGCCTCCTGTCATACCCTCTGCTCTACCCCTTCCTCACCCCCCTCACCTTCATCGCTCACCTCCCCACTCCCTTACAGCATGGCAGCACCTCAAACTGGCCAGGCTTTGGGAGTCAGAAACAGCAGACCCACGTCTCAGCGGCGGCTCAGATCTCCAGCATGTTCTCGCACAGCCGGCCGAAGCGTGTGGAGATTTGGATCCACCCACTAGATCGCAGCGTCACCATCGTCCAGGGCAACCGCAGTCTTACGATTCCGCACTCTAGCGTCTGCGGTGAGGGCTCCACCAGACGAGGCCGCGAAAAATCAACTAGCACGCCGGCAAGCAGGGATGAAGTCATCGAAGATGGCAACTACGAAGAAGAGGAGGAGGCCCAGGCAGAGGCTGAGGAGTACTCAAACATGTCGCTCATTGAGGTGAACCTGAACCTCGTTTTATATTCTTACTGTTGTTACCTACTTATAACATTTTAGATGCATTACGTTTAGTTGAGACACAGTTGACCTTTCCAAAATTAGTTTTGAGTACTTCTTAATGTTCCGTGCCACATATGACAGTATATTTCCATTTTTGTTACAGCTAAGCAAGCGCTTTGGAATGCACTTCATGCAGGCTCATGGTCTACTATTTACTAAAATAGGGTACGTGACGGCGGTTTTATTTATCCTTTTAAGTCTCAACGGAAAACATGTATTTTCGATTTTTTAAGTTTATTTCTAACTCTCGTAATTGCAATTTGCACCTTTCCGTTGAATAGGTGATCGGGACGTTTTTAGCAGCCTTCTCTTCTAATTCAAGCATTTAGTTTACTTAACAAGGCTTTCACGTTTTGCATTCTTCCATACTTTCTTTTGAAGCACAATTCTTTAACTTACCACTTATCAGCTATCGATATGCTTTCTCCTACAAAGCGACTGCTCTCACTGTGCCTGATTTTATGTGAATTACTGCCTATCCTCTCTGCCCCCTGCAATAACTCATGCCGTACGACGAGGCATTTTCCTCATCTCGATTCCAAATTATTTGTTGTTCATCCTTTTGTCACGCTCTTCTCCTGATCCTGCCCAGCTTGCACTAGTGGAATCAGGTCGGATCATCATTCCCTGCTGAGGTAGTTTATGCCCCTCAGCCAGGTGATTTTACAATTAACCTTGCCTGGAGTTTAAGTTTGTCCAGGCAGATATTGGACACTGAACGACAGTTTGCACTATTGTGGTCTATGCAAGATACTAAAGTTCGGGCGACAATGTACTTACTTGCATGTACTGTAATAATGTCTCTCTCTCCCTCCCTATATCTCATTCCCTCTCTCTCTCTCCCTCCTTCTCTCTAGCGAAAAAGACCGAATACTGCGGGTCCAAGATCCACCGCAACATATTGACGCACCGTGTTGAACCATTTATTAGACTGCTTTGCTGTTTGCCATTTCCACTTACTCATCAGCGGTGGGTCTAAGGCGGCATCAGTGAGTTCGCGGGACAGAAAAGAGGGGAACTTGCTCATAATCCCCGAGTTGTCTTTCTTAGATGACTGGAGGTATCCTCATTATGTGGCAACCAGTGAAAATCTTGTCGATGCAGACGAAGTTCGGTTATTATCGTCCGTAGTCGAAAATCTCCAGTTTTTGCTTGTCGGCTACTCTCGCATAGCCGAGCAAACGATAGTAGAGAACGGTTGGCCGGGAAGTTGTCCGGCACACGCAACTTTTCGTTCTGACGGAGAAATAAAAGGATAATGGCCATTAAGGATGTCCAATGGGTTGTCGGCAATCACTGACTGATGACAGAACGCGTAAGCTAGGATCCTGTGTGCTCGTCCGGTTCCCCTTCATCATTCCGTTTCTGGCTTGCTTGGTGAAATTCTGTTTTAGGCTTCTTAACCAGTTTTTCATGGAAGACAATTAGTTCTTTGTGCACCCCACGCGTCAACTGTGTGTGGTCCCTGTCGTAGTGTTGTTCTACCTTTGAACGTTCTCTTCTTCCCTACTGCCTAGGATGGAGTCCTTCCCCGAGGTTGCCTCTCTGGCCCTGCAGGCGCTGTCCGGCCTGCTAGCTCAACGGCCCTGTCCCCTCTCAGCAGACAGACTCTGTCAAATCCTCATGGTGAACATGTTCAATGTAGACCGGGCCGCGGCCTTCACCGCCCAGTCCACGGCTGCAATCGCCGCAGCCGCTGCCGCATCGGCTGCTGCCGCTGCTGCTGCGGCGGCGGCGGCGACATCGGGCCCTGCGGGTGGTGAAAATGTCCGTCGTCGAACCTCCTCCTCTACCGTAACCGCGACCAACACTTCTGGTGAGTCCAAAGCGAATGAGGGAAAGTCTACCGCGGGGCTTCGCCAACGTCTTGATGCCGAGACCTTGCGCTCCGTGCATCATGACCATGCCGCACGCTTCGCCCTGGATACTTTCAGTCTGATCTGTCGAAGAGCAGCCAAACTGTTTTCCGAGGTGGGCTTCTGCATTTTCTCTCCTCAACAGTGAATCTACAAAGTTCCCCTACTATTATTTTTGCCTAAAAATTATTTCTAAAAATTTTTACTCCTTATTTGATTACCCTCCAAATAGCCATTACACGTGAATGATATTTGCACAGCTCAACCTGCTCCCCTTTCAGCCCCGACCAGCCGATGCCCCAGCCTTCTGGTTGGCACCCGATTTGCGCGTTCTCCTGCCAGCGCTGCGTCTGTGGACGGAGTGGATGATCCTCCACCCGGAGCACTGGTCTCCCCCGCCTAACCACCGGGACCCCACACTACGGCCTTTTCTGGATGACTGCCGCCTGGTGGCCGGGTTGTGCACTCGCGCTGCCCAGTGGCTGGCTGCTCAGTCGGACCGACCCGCGGTTGCGGAGATCACGCCCACAACCCAGCTGGTGGTTCAGCTGCATCTACAAAAGTTGGCTGCTGCTGCTGCCGCCTCCATAAACGCAGGCGAGAACACCGGAAGCGTTGTTGGTGCGGCTGCTACGGCGCCCGCTTCGATGCCCGATCCGACGGTGGCTGGTCCGGAGATTGAGGACGACTCCTTGGATGGTATGTCAGCATCACTGGCTGCTGTCGCCGTTGAAACGCCCTCTTTTCCCGCCCGAGCATATCCTTCTAAACAGCAGCTCCAACAGCAGTATACCCATCTGTTTGAGGAGGTCGTCTTTGCGGGCTTCAAGCCCATGCTCGACCTGGTACCGAAGGTAATTCTTCGCTTTCATGTTGACTAAACCACATATTATCCGAAGAGTTGGGCGTACAGTAGTGCGGACATATTGGGGGGAGGTGCCTGACACTTGCATCCGGAAGTAAAAAATCGGATGAGCCGGGACCCAGTGGTGCGGTTTTATCACTTCCGATGAGTCTTGCAACCATTTTTGCCAGATGTCACAGTTTGCCCACCGCTGCTTAGTTGTGCTCTCCCCTCTTTGTTTGTTAGGGTGGAGGAAGTTCTCCTTTGGCGTTTACTGGTTTCTCGAAGGTCGCCGGATACCGACCCTTGGTGACTACGGCATGTGACACGCCGTAGACTGCAACTTCACTCGACTTCAGCTAGTGCGCCTGATCTGATTGAAAGTCGACCTGACTCTGACACGCCGCCAGAGGGTGAAACAGAAAATTCAAGACCGGATTTAACATAGTTGTTTTTTTTCCTTAGCATAACATGGACGGTGTTTTTAGCTAGCATGATGCATTCACAGTAACAATTCAGGAGGTTTTAAGCCAACAGAACGATTGCAGTCAAATTCTATGGGGCTCCTTCTAAACACTGGTTTTACGGTATTCTTCCCTAGGTGCTATCGGAGACCGCTATGGTTCTTTGAAGGCTGGTTAGTGCGATTGCAGACGGGTTACTTAGCTTTTGTCAGTCGGTGCGGCCATGCCCATCCCCAGTTGCCTTTAATTAGTCTTGCCATTGGGACAAGAAGGGGTCCTGGGGAAGATTGAGGTATACGCAACGCTTGTCTCTCTCTCTCACTGCGAACCGATTCATGCGTAAGTCATCTCTTTCGTAAGTCACCTTTCTTCGCTTGCACCGGTCGAACTATCATGAGACGAAATAGCTCAAGACTGAGGAGAGTTGCGGTGTTTCATAAGAGGGAGAAAAACTTAGTGATTGTTAGCCAGATATAGGAACGAAGTTGTCTGTTTTTTTTTCAAGTTACACCCGTGTTAACCGATATTTTTACTGTCATGACGCTCGGCTTGGTAGGTCACCAACTGACGGGATAAGTGGGCTATCATGGTGAGTGTAATGGGATGACTGAAGCACAGATAGTCTAACTGCAATGGCTCCTTCATACTGTGACCTTCCTTGCATCCTCACGTACGTCAGATCGTAGCCACCTTTACAGTGGCCTAGTGAAGACCAGGTCGTTTTTGGCTTGCGTTAACGGACTGTTTAGGTTTTGTCAGCCATTGCGCCTGCGCTCACCCTTGGTTTTCTTGACCTTGTCTTACCATCGGAGGAGGATGGGTGGAGGGCGAGCGAGTGAGGTGGCTGCATTGAAAGTGCCCTATTATAACCTACTTCACACACGCCCAGTCCGTTGGACACACTGTTGCTGTCGTCGTTTACGACGGTTGAACTGCCCAAACTGTGACTCTTTAGGCGCAGATAGACCACAAAGGTAAGCCCGAATGCGTAATTATGGCGGCCAGAGGCTAGGGAAGGTGATGCACCAACTTTACCGCGTCTTCTAGGATGCAGCTTTCCTACGGAATGCACTGAACAATGTGGCAGGCGAAGACCGAAAGAAATTATATTACACCTTTCCCATAGCATCAGCCGGTGAACAAAAGTTGGCGCTTTAGGGAAATCGCATCATGAGGGGCCGCCGCCGTTATCTTTTTCGCGCACCGGTAGTTCGTCAGCCGTTAACGATGATGATTACCACTGTCCCGAGGGTACAGCGACGGCTTGCGCGGGAACGGATTTGATGGGGGCGGGGGATTTCGCAGCATCTACCGCACCTGCAGTGTCCTTCGAAAAAACAGCCAAATTGACCGAATGTGGGCGTAAACCCAGTGGCTGTCGTGTTAGAACCGATGCCCGTTCGTACTTATCTCCACATAAGCCAGACCTCACGAGCTAGCAAAAAGGCCACATCATTATGAAGCAATTGCAGTCTGGCATGTAAAAACGGTTTCTTTCGTTCGTCCTTGACTGTTTTACTGTTATTCTCAGTTAATTGCCTAGTATTTTTCTTAAGTTATACCATCGGGTTTCTTCGTATACGACTGCTTCGTTGGCACATTCTCTATTAACTGATGATGACGTATTTTGACTTGGACAACTGCCCCACTTCCGCTTCCCTCATACATCTTGCTTCGATGATAAGACCATGTCAGGATGACCGGAGGTAGGTGTGGTTGGAGTGTTTAACAGAGCTTTACATCCTGCCTCGTCCCTGCTCCGCTGACATTTCTTCCCCTCATCTTTAGTCTCGCCAAAATGTCACCTATGAGCTTGTTTTCCTCAACCTAAATTATTTGTTGTTTGCAGAAGCGTTGCCGACTAGGTTGATCATTTCTATCTTACGTGCCGTCGTCAGCCGGCCATATCCAGGAAGTGAACTTTGAATCAGAATCCAGTTGAGCTAGGCCTCCTAAATTTTGAGCATCGGATGAGTGTCATATACGATCGGGAATCTCCATGGGCACACGGAAGCGACATTCTTCGCCATGACTTGATTGCAACACGGAATATGATTGTTCTGTCTTTGTCATTAATACCTTGCCCGTGATGGCTTTGAACTAGAATTCCCGAAAATGACGAAACTTACGTCTTCCATTTCCTAATTAGGACCATTAGACACCTGGGGTTGAGTCCGGCTAGCTGATAACGACTGATAAGCGAGAAATGGTCATTATAGTCTCCGTTGTCTTTTACTTGTAATGGCCTTCTGTCTATAATACTAACTGCTGTGCGGTTGCTGACGGGGCTCGAGAGTGAGCCCCAAGGCCGTACGGGACGAGTGAGTCCTGTAACCGATCGATGAGCGCCCATCTACCAATGATTACATTTTTGCCCACAACTACCGCTACCATCCTCTTTAGTTTTTTTTCAATCGGCACGTAGATGTACCAGTATACCGGCGACTTTGAGCCTGACCGTGTCTCCGACTTCATTCGCATCGAGAAGATTGTACTCTTTGGTGACTTCCTTTGCGGTATTGAACCGCCCCTGCTCTCCTACAACATAGAGCAGCGTCACTACGAGTCCGTCGTTGAGCGCGAGTCCGGTGAGGGCACCGCCAGGAAACAGGGCCGCGCCGTGTCCTCAGCAGCAGCGGCGACGGCCGAATCTCCGCGCTCGTCAGCCAACTCGGACGATACTCCGACGACTCTCGTAGATGCTAAACCGGTATGCTCATTTATCCCCTTTTCGCTGCCCCCGTCCCTCCTTATGCCTCGTTCCAGTGGCTAACCACCAGTCCTGTCTACTTCATTGCTGTTTTGATTTTGTTTTGCCCCTTTAACCTCTATTTTGGCACCAGTGAGACGTAACGCTTTTAATACCGAGCTGGAGGGTGTGGGGAAGGAGTGGACCAATACATAAATGCAGGCATGCCGACTCTGCTCGGGATTGGAATGACATCAATCATCTTCCGCCATATAGAGCTGGGTTAATGAGAGCTTGAGAGGCTCACTCTCGAGATGTGGATCCTCCCGCCAAATCTCATAGACAGCCGAAAGTTTTTCCAATGTAATCCGATGTCCTGCGATTAACTTGATTGGTTGTCACAGGATGCTTCGCATTTGTGCCACACTTGTATCCACCTATCCTTTAATAAATGAGGTAAAATGCATGAACACAACTACGAAATCATTAACTTAGCTGACTAAGCTAAGCCTTCGCGAGCTTCCTCTTGAGCTGTTTGCGCTCTGTTAGAGTCACTCTCAAACGGCTTATGTTCTGGCAGGAAATATCGATCGAATATTTTAATATCGTAAATCCCCCTAAACGGGCCACGTGGTGGATGCGATGGACCACCACGAGGGTCACATCAGGGCACGGCAGGCTTCATCCGGGTTGCGCTCCCATAAAAATTCCGAACATGGGGAGGGGTGTGGTGGCACGCCTCCGAGCCATGATCGCACCAGCCACCTGCGCCCTCTCTCATTTCCGGTCTTCTAGACTCTGTCTTTATACCGTGCATAGGTGGAGGAGGAAAGAGTGCGGTAGCTGCTGCGCAAGTTTACTATCACTTAAAACTAATCCACGCGCAAGTCACAGTCCCTGCACCACCATAGTGTGCAGCATACGGTGGACATCGTCGTACTGCACCGGTCGAA
This sequence comes from Schistocephalus solidus, assembly GCA_017591395.1. Classification (NCBI taxonomy): domain Eukaryota; kingdom Metazoa; phylum Platyhelminthes; class Cestoda; order Diphyllobothriidea; family Diphyllobothriidae; genus Schistocephalus; species Schistocephalus solidus. The sequence goes on from WEDG01001272.1 coordinate 47,970, forward strand.
CTGTCGCGTGTGTGTCTGTGTGTGTTGCTCCCTAAATGGACCACATGGTAGATGGGTTGGACCAACACGGGGCTACATGAGGGCACGGCAGATGTTATTCGGATTGCGCTCCCATAACAAATGCTGAACATGCGGTGTGTGGTGGCACGCCTAGGAGCCCCGGCCGCGCCAGCCAACTGCGCCCTCTCCCATCTCTGGTCTTCTTGACTCTGTCTTGACACCGGGTTCAGGTGGGGAGGAGAAGAGAGTGCAGTAGACGCAGCGCCACTCTTCTATCACTTTAAACTAAATCACGCGAAGTTCACCGTACCTGCAACACCCTGCTGTGGAGCGTATGGTGGACCTCGTCGAAATCGACGGTCTAACTGTCGTCGTGTGTGTGATCACCCTTTTAACAAAGCATCATAGACCATAATTCCGCTTGCCGAGAAAGGTTATATGTTCTTCCCTGCCATTTGGCAAAACTTGTGTTGCTTTTGCCCGCTTATTGGCTCACGTTGATCCCTCTGACCTCACACTTCCTACTGTCGCTTCTTCCTAGGATGTAGTCACTACCACGGACAATACTGATGATTCAGACATTTTTGGGAGCGAAACGGGCACCAGCGACGACATCGATGCCCTGCGACGCAAGCGCGCAGCCCTACAGAGCCAGTTCGCGGAGATGCAGCGCCTGGAGGCCTGGCGCCAGCAGGCAGTGCGGCAGGCCTCTGCTGGGGGGCCTCGTGGGGTGGAGATTGAAGTGCGCCCCGTCTACATCCTACCTGATACTAACTGCTACATTGACTGGCTCGAGGGCGTCAGTAGTCTGGCACAGACCTCCTCTAATTACACGGTTCTTGTGCCAATTGTTGGTAAGTCACGCAGTCTGTTATGTTTTTTTCTTCTTTTTGGTGGTGTTTGATAGGGTAACCCCGCAGCTGGCGACAGTGACGTCACCTAGTCGGGTTCTGCAGTTGTCTGAGCTTGCACCATCTGTGTGATCGATTCGGGAGACATTGTCATCCTTACTCTGTCCATTCGGCAGCAATCTCGCCCCAAGATATTTGAAACCGTCTACCTCTTAATTTCGACAGCTACCAATCTCAAGAAGTGCCTTCTCCTCGGCAGGGATGCAGCTTGAAAAAACGTTGGTCTTCCCCGCGTTTATGGACGAGCTGACCGATTTAGCGATCTCATTCACCCGCGACACCATAGACTGCAGATCACCAAAGTTTGAAGCTAGTAAGGCGAGATCATCTGCGTAGTTGAGATCAGCCAGCCGCGTCCGGGTGCAAGCTTAACACCGTCCTCTTCATGTAGAGCCTTCCAAAGAATCCAGTCGATAGCGTATTTGAATATGATGGGTGACAAAATACAACCTTGTCGAACGCCAGACCGCATATAGAATGCTTTTTAAAGATTGTTATTGACCAAAACTCGCGCAGTGGTTGAGCTGTAATAGGCCTTGATCTTGGCGATGATTTTTGGTGGTATACCATCTAGTGCCATTATCCGACATAATGATTCACGATGGACGGAATCGAATACGGTGGCTAATTCGACAAAGCAGACGGCCGTCGGTTGCTGGTACCCATGGCGGAATTCAAGGATGCACCTTAGTGTGAATATTTGATCCGTTCATCCACGCCCAGCACGGAATCCGGCTTGGTTCGGCCTCTCCCTAGAGTCGCGCTCAGCCTGGAATCGCCTGAGAAGGACAATAGCGAAGATCTTCACAGCAACGTCGATAGGACTTATGGCACGGTAGCTCTCGCATCTCGCCTTATCTCCTTTATTGTGCACAGGCACAAAGATACCTGAGCGCCTGTTATGGGGAAAAACCTCACCTATCCACGCTTGTACAATCACTTCATGGAGTCAGGGCGCCAGTGTGTCGGAACAAGACTTGAATATTTCAGCGGGTACATCGTCCTTTCCAGGTTCTTTTTTGTTGCTTAACATTTGTATGACATCACACACTTTTCCTTCAGAAGGGGATCGCATGACACAACTTAGGCAGAACTTTGTACTGAGGTGCAATCAACCCTATATGAGGTGTAAAATTAAACCACACTGGACGTACTTAACAAAAATGAATAGGCTTACAACGTTTCCTAGCTAATAAACCATGGTGAAATTCGTATCCTCGCAACCATTAATCTAGCGCTGACTCCTTGTTTCTGCTAGCATGCGACCTGCTTCTACAATTTGAATGACCTCTTTATATTACCATACCAATATTTAGCATTAATGCCTTAAAAATAGCTTAATTTTTGCGGAACACGGGCATCCTTTAAGTTTTAGCTCAAGCCTGTTTTTAATGGCGAATATCTCGCTTCCCGTACATACTTAGTAGTTCGCGTATTAGTTTCCAATTTATTTGACATCAGCAGTACTGATTTTGTGGCCAGTGAATTCAGTTTTTTATTTGTCACATTTCGTGCGTGTCCTAAGCTGCTCAACTCCATTGAATTACCCTACTCTCCCTATTCGAAAAAAGATGCTGTTTTCTTTTTTTCGGCTACTCGGCTTCTGTGGTTGTTTTTTAGAAATTATTTTCTCAACTTTGCAAAATATTATTTTAAAGTGCTATCCTCTTCTCAAATCTGACTGATCGCTTAAGTTTCCTTAAATTTTTGATAAAATTACGTAAAAATCAAGGTATTTTCAAATTCCTGATTACTTTACCCCACGATGTAGTTATTTTTAATTTGCAATGTATAAACTGCCTTGAGCCGTAGGCGTATCTAAACATGCGTATCGGCCAGGTCAGGTTGAAACTGGTTATATATATGCCGAGCCCTATTTGCTCAATTCGTCCTGACTGCACTAGACTAGTCTAGGGCGTCTCTTGGGTGTGGGTGAAGTCTGGCTGAGATCGTCTAGCAATATTTGGCACGTCAATGTTTCAAACCATGGTCCGGAGTATGAAAGCCTTATTTTTAATTATGTTTTTATCAGTTGCATTACTGATAAGATACCCTTGCCGTTTGTCTGTTATCACGTCCTTCCATTTTTCACTATCCTGTCCAACGGTTGGCCACGTACGCTATCTGTCATAGTTTTAACCGATGCTCATAACGATGATGATGTTCCTCTTCTACCCCAGTTCTCAACGAGCTGGATTCTCTGGCTACTCAGGACCGGTACCAGTTCAACCCCGCGAGCATCGAGAGCGCGTTTGCGCAGTACCTGACCAGCAGTCCGAGCACAAACAGCGAGACGAGTCGTGCCAGTCTCATCCAAGAGAGGGCCCGAGCCGCTATCGCCTACCTGGAGACGCAGTTTGATCGGCGCAACCCCCGCCTACGGGCTCTCACTGCGAAAGGTAGCATGCTGGAGACCATTGCCTATCGCCACGAGGCCAACCGTGGTCGACAGCCCGGTCAGAACAATGATGACGTCATTCTCACCTGCTGTCGACAGTTTTGCAAGGAAGCCCTTGCCCAAATGTCCGCTGAGGGCCATATTGGTCCAGCTGGCTCTGCTGACGCTAAGAGTATGTTTCCCTCTTTCCCTCCTCCCGCAACCAAGTTTTGTTTTAGCGACCCCGTCTCTTGTGTCGATGCAACTCGACAATACGCGTTCCGTCTTGATACTCGTGCATTTTTCCATTTTATGGGCCTAATGGCGGCAATTGGCTTCAATAAAAGTCCCGCTGTGGCCCTTAAGCGGACCACATGGTAGATGCGCTGGAACAACATGGGGCTGCATCTGGGTTTGGCAGGCGTTATTGTAGATGCGCACCCATAGCAAAAAACCGCATGTGGGGGGTGTAGTAGCACACCTTAGTGCCTTTTCCTGTCGAACCAGCTACCTGCGCACTCCCGCCTCCAGTATTCTGGACTTGACCATGACACCGGTCCCAGGTGGGCGAGGTGTGGTAGACGCAGCGTAAGTCTACCATCGCTGTACACTAATTCATGCGCAAGTCGCCGTGCCTGCGCCACCATGCTCTGGGGCACACGGTGGACCTCGTCGCAATCGATGGTCAAACCGTCATGTAACCCCTTCTAAGATCTGGTTAGTTACAGCGTGTCCTTTTGTTTCAACCGGCTTTGTTGGACGTCGAGAGAATTCACCCTCTCCGCCACGCGTGCACTGTGGTGACTTTTATTCTCCTTTCCCCGATCCTAGCCTCATGACTGTCTCTAAGAGACTGAACTCAAAACTGCTAGCCTGTTTTCTATCCTTCTTTTTTCATGAACTAGTCGTATTTACTTCGTGTTAGGCTCTGACTTCCTGTGTCTGCATAATTGAAGCTCTGCTCGAATACAGAACAGGCTAAAGTAGCCGGATTTTTCTCTAAAAGCTTTGCCTTTCGACTATTCCAACGTTATTCGCTTGCTAGCCTACGCTTTCCCATCACCCCTACGTTTTCTAGCCTCATGTATGCGTGTAACACTGCGAACCTCGTGGGCATCGTGGTGCAGCTGTCCCGCATTTCTCAACGGTGTCTTTGTTTGCGCCTTCGAGAGTCAAACTTAAGAAACAAATCCGTAGCAATTAATTGCGGGCAAATGAGGTTCTCCGCTCCAGCGGCGCTATAGCAGGCTTATTTTTGACGAAACGCTTCAGCTCACGCGTCTGGGTTGCCAGCCTCTGTTTGAAATTACTTTTGCGGAGTATCCAATCTCACTTCCAACTTTGTACCATATCGCCAACCACCGTCTACCTTTCCCCTGTTGACACGCATGGTAATGCCTGTTTATCCTTTAGTATTCTGAAAACCCTGACGCCCCTTCCATTTATCGTGACGGGTTTAAAAGCCGTATCCTGCAATACTGCTAGCTGGCTGGATTAGTCCGTCGTCGTGGTTGGTACTGTGTGCATGCGGAGTTACTGGCTGAAAGACTGATGGTCAGTATCAGTATCCCTTAAGGTGGCATCTATGGCACTCTCACGAACGTGAGATACTACCTTCCTTTTCTCTGAAAATCTAGGACGTTTTATGGGAACCAGGTGGCTTGTGGCACTCTCAGATGAGCTGTTTAGCTTTTTCAGCCACTGCACCCGCGTCGACCTCCGGTCATCTTGAAATTGCATCGCCATCAGAGCAAGATTGGTGAAGGAGAAGAGGGTGCAGTGAATGCGGCGCATGTCTCCCTGACTAAAAACTAATTCACGCACCCTAGTCACTGTTGCTGCGTCCACTCTATGGTGCGCTTCGTAGATGCCGTCATTCGCGATGGTCGGACTGTCACTCGCTCCAGAAACGTTATAATCTCCTATGGAAGTAGTAAACATTTTTTTCTTGGAAGGGGATATTATAAAAGAACATATCCAAGTGCTGGCAATGTTGCCTGGCAGCTTTTTGGCTTCTGCTCAAATGCGTTTCGTCGACTGCATGCGCAACTAAATATCTGCAGATGTCTATTTAGTACACAAGGTTACATTTGATCGGCCCGCCCGAATATGTGTTTATTGCAGGGCGGTAACAGGTTTTACTTTCTACCGTGTGGATACGTGTCACGACCCGTCACGTGTGTTCTCCTATAAACCAGTCATTTCAGTGATTGCTTCAGTCTGCCTGGTCCTGGTCAGTATCACTTCTCTATAATAAAAGTATTCTTTTGACTTATCTTGATTCTGCTTTAATATGCTCTACAGATCTTCCGATGCGCCTTGTTCGCGAGGTGGTTCTGCTCACTTCCGACCGAAATCTCCGCCTCAAAGCTCTTAGCCTCAATATCCCCGCCCGTCCTCTACGCTCCTTTGTTGAGTGGACTGGTCTGCCCACTCCGCCACTTGGTTCATTGTCCTGCACCTCTGGTGCAAACCTTGATCCCAGTCCGGGCTGCTCTACGACCGTTGGTGGTTCGAAGCATACGGATCACAACCGCTGGGACCGAAGAACAACAAACAAATAGTGCAATCACATCGTCTCACCTCTTATTCCCTCTGTACAACTGTTAAATCCTCCCGCCCCGCCCTCCCTACTATATATTGATTTACACGTTTTTTCGGCCAGCAGACACCCCTAGTGGCTTGAGAGAAGAATTAGAAGTCATCTTTGTGTTAAGGTTTCTGACTATCTTTCGTAGTTATTCGTTTTCCCTTCTTCTCCTAATGACCTCTGACCCCTCTTTGGTTAATGAGCGATTGTCGCTCAGTGCATGATGCTTTAAAACTTGTTTCCGAGTTTCCGCTGTTGTAAAGTATCTTATAGCTCCGAGTCCTTATTGACTTCTCTTATGTTACTCGGGCCTAACTCACATTTAAAGAAAATAAAGGACTTGATCTTGAAAAAAAAACATGTTCTCACCTCTCCATTTCCCGACTGCTTGTGCGTTCGTGTCTGTAGTCAACATTATGCAAAGTGTAAACACTACTAACTAGGTAAAAACCATTTATTAAGTCATACAGAATGGATACCTCACCTCCAAACCTGTCTGAGCCTAATGAACCAGCCTCTGCCAGCACCGATCCCGGTTCCAGCGGCACCTCCTCCGCATCAGCTATGGACACAGCCACGAATCCAACTCAAAGTGATTTTGAACGCGTCAACGAGATTACCGACGCTTCAGACGAGATTCTAAAGTACAACATTGAGGTTCACCGATCGATTGTGAACGCGCGACCTTGGAACAAGGATCCGCACTACTTTAAGTCAGTCAAGATCTCGGTGGTGGCTCTCTTGAAGATGCTTATCCACGCCCAATCAGATGGTATTTATGAGGTAGTTTTGCTACTATCGCGTTTCTTGAAAGAAGCCCAGATTTGCCGTTTTGTGTGATGTCAGATTTTAGTATACTGTGTTTTCTTTTGACTTTAAAGATTCCTTTATAAAAGCACTTTTGGTTTCAGTGTATATACATGTTCCTCTATCAAGCTACTCAGTCTACTTTCAATATCACATATTTTTTTCTTAAACTGATGGCTTGCCTTGTTTATATGCTTTTGAAAAATTATCTTCCCTTCCTCGACCCCCTGGCCTTTCTGTACTTCTTGAAGTACTTTAATTCGAATGTGCCGTTTTTCGGCTACTCTACCTAACGATGTGCTCCCCATTTCTTTCCGAATTCCTTTACTGGTTCCCCTAAACTTCACGTCGGCTTTGTCTTGTTGCCAAGGCTAGCCAACTGTCGCAGGTGTCGGTCGAAGTCCGGCGGGCTAAATGTACCTTAACCTAGGTTGATGTACTCCCCGTGTCAAGCCATTCATTGCCCAGTCGGGAGAAGAATGTAGCCGGCATAATTGAACGCTGTAACAGCTGCTAGCATAATGTGATTAGAGTATGTTAGGAGAGTAGTTGGTCACGGACTCGTGGCATACAGCCTCCTCTCATCTTGACTATATGTGGAGCCGGAAACAGCTGCGGTCCTTGTCTGTCTCTGATCTGCCAACTCTTCATTAAAGTAAGCTTGTTACCAAGATGGCCCCGTGAGCGACGTATTTTATATATCTCTGAGTACTACCTATCACTCCATTCCGTAGACCTTGGGCCCCTATGCTTCCTCTCACGCACATGCAACTATCACCACTCAGGCCTTCGTCTTTTTAGGTCATGGGGATGCTTATCGGCAAGGTGGCTCATGAGACGATGATTGTTGTGGACTGCTCTCCTCTGCCCGTCAAGGGAACCGAAACCCGAGTGAACGCCCAGGTTTGCTTTCTCTTATAAAACTGACTGCTCATTCACAACAGCAAAAGCCTTTATTTCTTTTAGCTCTCCACTAATTGACAGTATGTTGTCTTTCGACTCACAGGATGCCTTTGCATACTTTGCCGAGTTGAGAAAGTTTCTTCTATGCTTTCTAGGACGCCGCATTCCTCGTACAGCTTACGCGTCAGGAGTACAGTATAATTCCTAGCTCGCAATTTGTTAACCGAAATTCTGAGATACGGTTTTGTTTCGAAAATACCTAAGCAGGATTGTAGTGTTGATTATCATTCAGCATAATGCCAAGATATTTTTATAGCGTCAGGATGTCGGATTTTTATTGGGCTTCTTTCTGACTGTTTGCACTAACTTCACTTTGAAAATGACTGCTTAGGTATTGTGCGGTTTTCTTATTAATTTTTGACACCTTTATAAACTCAACTTAACGTGGGAACCGTTATCATTTTCACACCAATGCCGGAAAATGAAGATTTTGACAAAATCTCTCCACATTAAACCTGCCATAAAAACTACCCAAGGATATCAGGTTGTGCCTCATTATGGTCGAAGCATGCTTGGCGCATTCATTTCCAATGGTCATTATAGACTTCAGAAATTTCATGCTTCTAAGTTGCAATATATGCAGTTCTGTCGAGGTGAACCTCTTTCACACTTATTTGAAACTCTAAATAAGACCATTACCTGTGTGTCCAACATCGAACGACAGAAGAAGAGATGAATGTTAGACAAGAAATGGATGATCATTTCCCAACAGTCTTACTCAAACCCCAATTGCTTAAAAGATGCAATAACTCGGTCCACGAGAAGCTTTACAATAACCGAGGAACATGTACTTTCAAAGGGATTAAAATGCAATCTTTCGGACTCGAAATACCTAGACTTTCTTGTGAACTTGGAGGCCATTACATCAGCGGAAACTCTTACAGCAGATGAACGTTTCACAATTCGAAATAACACTCTGCATGCTTTAAAGAACCGAAATCTATTTTCAGTACTATAAAACGAAGACAGAAAAGTCCTAAAATCTCTCAAAACAGACAAAAGCATCGTAATCCTTCCTGCGGACAAAGGAGGTTCAACAGCTATTTTGGACAAAGCAGACTACGAGAAAAAGATGCTGTCATTTTTGCAAGATAGATCAACCGATAAACCTCTTGACGCAGATCCCACCAAAACACATGATTCAATGATTGAAAAAGTACTAAAGCATCTTACAGGAAAGAAACACATACCAGGAGATATTGCCGAATCCTTGAGACAAACCGAACTGACCCTACGGACTACATAAGGTTCACAAACCAGATGTGCCACTGCGACCGATAGTATCGTTAAATTACAAGATTTCTAAGTGGCTTTTCCGCAACTTGCACCCATTGACAAAGAATTGTGAGACATCCATTGACAACTCTCTAGGGTTTCTGGACAAATAACGAAGCCTCAACATTGCAACATGGTATCTTTAGATGTTGTTTTTCTCTTCAAATCCATACCATTAGATTTGGCAAGGCAATACATAGAAGAATTAATCCACGCTAATGACATCTGCCTTGTTTGAACTCTTGGACTTATGCCTAGAAATCAATTTTTTTCATTCTCACAAGAGTTCTATCAAAAGCAAAAGGGAGCCCCTTTTGGGTCACCCATCTCTGGCTTCCCAGCGAAAGTAACGATGCAAAAACTAGAAGCTACTGCCATCCTTCTGATTAACCCCAAGTTATGGGTACGCTACGTTGATGACACCTTTTTACATCGTTAAAAGGGACCGACTGGAAACACTGCACAGTATGATTAACGCGATGATACTTGTAATCACGTTTACGCTCGAAATCGAAATTGACGACCAACTGCCTTTTCTTGACGTCTTCATGCAGCGAAAGACTTGCGAGACCTTTCAAGCATCAGTTTACCGCAAAGAAGCTCATGCGGATGTTATCCTACATTATGAGAGAAACCACCCTCTCGCTCACAAAATAAGCACTGTCAACACCCTCATCAATCGAGCAAAAACCATAAATCTGACGATGACTTGGGGAACCAGTGTCGAAAATTTACCTAATAAAGTTTCTTATTGTTTCTTAACGAACTTATTTGCTTCCAATTATATTTCTTTGGATGCCTGTCTTCCAATAAACTCAAATATACATATTTATGAACGGAACATATATGTTCCGTAAGCAGATAGATGAGCCGCACACAATCATCATATTCCTGATCGCAACCGACAAAAAACGAGCCCATGGCTCAATAGTAGAGCGTTCGACTTAATTACCAAAGGTCGCGGTTTGAATCCCAGGTGATCCACACTTGGGACTGGGTATGACTGGCTGATGACGGCTAGTAAGCCAGAAATTGCCATTCCGGTCTCCCTTGTCTTTGTCGTTTCCACCTAAACAGATATATCTATAAAGTCAGCTGTAGGGCACAACTGAACATTAATATTCCTTAAGCAGATTGTTGAGCCTCACACTATCATATATAAATATATAATAGAAAACAAGCAGGAAATATTCTTTCTTGTACTCACCCTGTAGCAAATTGCGTCTTCGTCTAATTTTATATTTGACGAAGGGGCATCATTCGATTTTAAAAACTTCCATTTGCCGAACAATTTTGCCTCCAACCTGCTGCTACACTTTCATACAGGATTGCGAGACTACATCCCGTCTAGATAAAATCGCACATTTCTCTACTCCCTTAGGAAGACTTTATTTTCGCAGTCTTGCAATTAATGTGGACTGTGTTGTCTTTGTATGTTGTATAAATGGGCATATGCAATGGTTTATGAATGGTCATTTCATTACCTTAAAAATCTCATACTTAGAAACAGTTTAAAACTAAATGCTACCCTGTGTTCAAATTTGAAGTTTGTGGAAGGCGTAATTTGTTAACAATTAGATAGCAAAAAAATTATATTTTCGCGCATTTTTTTCCATAAAATATATTTAATTGTATAAGTACATCGGAATTTAGTGAGAATAAATGCATACTACTGAAGCAGGAATCTTTTAAAGAGTGTAGTTGGTGAAGGCTACCGAAAAAAAACTTTTTTCTAAATCTGGCACCCTGTCATTACTGAAATATCTTGTGCCTAGGCCGCAGTATTACATTCCTATATAAGTTAAGTTTTTTCAGATGGAGAACACATTTCAGAATTTTGGTTGATATTTCATGAAGTAGCATATCCTCTGTACTGCGAAGAAATGGGACGATTTTTGATGGCTCGCTGAATTAGCATCTTCAGCAGATATTGACATTTAGTAATTCGGTGCATTTCTACTTACGTCCTCAGCGGCAGTAGATTATCTTGACCAGGATTTCTAAGTTCGTTGATGGGGTATGGACAAAAATGCATGCCAATGCGCACAACTTTGGTGCCACACCCACATGCTCTCTAATTTACATCTTCGATGAGCTTTTCGCCTTCCTGTTTTTATTTATAGGCGTTGTCTCTGCTGATTCTTTCCTTAAATCTTTCTCAAATCTGCCGCCCTCCGCATAGGCAGAGGCCTACGAGTACATGACCACCTACAAGGAGCTGGTTTCTCGTGTCGGTCGAACGGAAAACGTGCTGGGCTGGTACCACTCCCACCCCGGATACGGTTGCTGGCTTTCTGGCATCGATGTGAGCACGCAGCTCATGAATCAGACTTATCAGGAGCCTTTTGTCGCTATTGTCATCGACCCGATCAGAACAGTGTCCTCCGGCAAGGGTAAGTCTTTGCTGGCTTCCTGTTAAGAACATGATGTGTCAGGTAGGCTAACATCCTTCGAACGGTCTCCGGTACTATTTGGCTAAGCAACCTGCATTTCTACCTCACTAAAAAGAACCTGCGAAAGGATTCCCAAATAACGGCTTGATTCAAGGCTCTAGGGGCTTCTGTTGGAATATTAACGTTAGTTTTCGAAGATCGATGGGATCTTAAGTTTGCAGTTTTTCGGTTTGCAGTTCTGCAGTTTGCAGTTCTGAGAAATAATTATATCAACTGTAGAAGTGGTTGCATGCTCTTTCTTGTTCATGCTTTTGTTATTTTACTGTCTAGCTTTGACTTTGGAATTTAGTGAATCTGGGTGCCTTCCGAACCTATCCCATCGGTTACCGACCACCGGACGAAGGTCCCTCTGAGTACCAGTCCATCCCGATGGACAAGATCGAGGACTTTGGCGTCCACTGCAAGCAGTACTACTCCCTTGACGTGAGCTACTTCAAGTCCTCCTTAGAGAGTCGCATTATTAGTCTTCTTTGGAACAAGTACTGGGTCAACACTTTGAGCTCTGCAAGCATTCTCGCCCAGCCAAACCACCTGACAGATCTCACCAAAGACCTTGGCGAGAAGGTTGGAACGACTGTTTCAACGGTAAGACCATGCCCGCAGCTACTATTATTTCCTTCTTTGTCCCCATGTTCCCTTTCCCTCGTCTTTTTTTGAAATATTTGTAAATGTCAAAGATGTTATACTGTACTGCCGACATAGTTACTAGCTTAAAGCCCAGACACGTGCTTCGCCTATGTTTCTGTTGCTTAATGATGCAGCAGCCAGTGGTTCTGGCTCCTCAGTGGGTCCCAAGCGTTTTATCTGTGGTTTCTGGCATATGGTCTCCAGAGAGTAATCGAGAAAATAATTTCAGAAATTATTGAGTCACGTCCGGATATCCTGACTAAATGTCCTGCACTTAATAATTTCATCAATTTATAAATGTGCCTGCTGTATTAATTTAAGTAGGCACTATTTGGTATGTTGCAAATAATTCCTTTGGTGCCTACTGATTTTTCACCAAAGGTTGCTATGAGTAACGCGCTTTTACTCTGAGCACTTACCCTCGTCACTGGTAGCCATAACCATATCACTGAGTCCATGTTCCTGTTTGTACGTACTTATTTGTACCCGTTACGGCTGTGTTCATGTGTGATTTAGCCGGCCTCGATGATGTCACGTATTGTATCTAAAGGGTACTATAATTGAACATTTTTTATGAGGCTTCTTGGAGGTTTTGTGTACAGGCAGCTCCCCAACAGCCGCTCGGATTGTTTGTTAGAGGTTGTCTCCTCTAGCTCTCTGACTCAAGAACTAGGCCACAAGGTAGCGGTGGCAAGCTAACTTATTTTATGGCGGTTCACGGTCACCATGTCGCAGTGCGGTCATCGAGGTATGCAGCATTTTATGAGGCAGTCGGCGTGCCAGACCTTAGCCCTCTGCGCCCTGGTAGCACTGTCGCTGCTAGTCTGCAACTCTTATCTGTCGTACCCGAGAGCCTGCTTATTTCGCAGCTAATCTTCACTGAAGACCGTTCCACTTCCCGTTACCTGTTGACGCACCGGGCAGTTAGCAGATAGGCTAATGGATAACCCGTTTACTAAGAATACGAACTTCCACTTGTGCATCTTTTTTCATACCACTTGATCATTAACTTTGTTAATGTTCCTTATAGACCACACTTACCAACCGTCGATATAAATGGGTCCTTCAACCTTCCCATTTGGCATCTCAACACCTGTCTTGTAGCTGAATACCGGTGTTCAGTGTCAGGGCCGCTGAGGGCTTTACTTACGTCTCTATAAGTTAGCTTTGTGTATGAGCTAATTAAACGTACGGGTGATTACTACTGACTATCACTCAGCTGTCTGTGGCGTCTCTGTTTTATTTATCTCGCTGTTCTGTTTTTCCTTCGTATCTTCTTTTCTGACGCTAGTTTGAACTTTCGATTGGTGCTGCTATTCTTACTGCCTTATCCCCTCCCCCTCCAGAGGAAACAAAATGACCCTATTTAACATGATCTGTCAAGACCTGGCGAGATGGTTCTTAAAACTCCAGCTTTTGGCATTTGTAACCGAAGATAGGGCAGATATCTACCTAGATCTGCCGGTCACATGGAGTCGTAAGACTTGATAAGCGACGACTGAGCTCTCGTCATTTCTTTCAAACGTCCTTGCTTGTTCGACCATCCGCGTTTGTTACAACCTTTCCAGCTCGCCTTGTCTGTAACTCTACCAGAACCGGTAATGCAATCCCACGTGTCGTGCCTTCGATCTCACAATGTCTGATAGCATTCTTCGATCTATTCGCAACATTAAGACTGACTTGTGTGTGTTCCCGTCGTCCGACCAGTGAATATGGTGCTCGGCTGCTCGAGGCATATTATCATCCACAATTGCCCATCTACCTTGGGGCTTGTGTGGGAAACCTTTCAAAGTTTCTCTTTTTTGGAAGTTTAAAAGGATCGCATTTGTTTAGTACATCGCGAAGCCAATAGTAGCAGGCACATAGGAAGGGAGTTAACGGTAAGTAATGCCTATATACCCCTCCCTGCGACAGGACATGTGACCAGGAACCACGCATACTGCATGTAACTTGGTGCTAGCTTCCAGTACAATTAGAGTTGGGGTTAAGGTTATGCTTAGGTTTAATGTAATGTTAGGGCTTAGAGCTGTATTGCAGATTAGGGTTAGGTTTAAGCGAAGGTTAGGGGTTGCTTTAAGATTAGAGTTGCGGTTAAGGGTTGGGTTCTCATTAGAACACGGGAATATTTCCTCTTCGGGGAAGTTTACCCAAGGCCACTTGCGTTATGTGAGTGGATGCCTTCCTATCCAGATGTATTATCAGAGGGGGGGCCAAATAAGCTATTCCGCCTGAGTTAACTTCGCGTGTCTTCCTAGTGTCAGTTCAACGCATACTTGCCTCACAACGGCCTATCCGTTAGGTATAACCATTCAGTTTTACCTCGTCTTTTTCCGTAGGTCTTGCCAGTTTTTAAACCCACTACCTTTCGCTAACTGTAATTCGCCTTTTTTTTCATTCTACCTCGTCACCTATTACAGTAAAGGCGAGGAGTTTTCGGAGACACCAACTACTTCTTGTTGACACATACACCTCAATCTTTGTTTGGTAAAACATATCGCCGTAAATTAGTTACCCTGCCTATTGAGTGTTTTCTTTTAGCTGTGCTCCTGCGCAGAATTGTACACCACTTCTTAGCGGTCTGGATAGTGCCTGTGTTTTTTAAAGAGTAGATTGCCCACTTCTAACTCCGATATTGTGTTTGCCGTTAAGGTGAATCGTATCAGTCTGGACTGTTCCCGGCTGCAGGACAAACTGCATAAATGCAGTAAGGATGCCACCAAAATAGCGATGGAGCAGATGCACGCGCTCATGGGTCAACTGGTGAAGGACAGCCTCTTCAATGTCTCATGAACAGTGTCCCCGTTCGCCGCCCCTTGCTCCTTCTGCACTCTGACCTCTACTTTTTTGCCCAAAATTTTTTTAAAATACCGTCCATCCTGTTTTCCTCTTTTGTCTTTTCTTTTGCCCGGTTACCAGGCTTTTCTGTCAGATCTGCCTTCAAACAATCGGATAATTCAGGGGAGGAGCACTGACAAAGACAATGGGATGGTCGCTATGCAACTGCCAGCGAGGCCTCTAAATTGATCCTCAAGGCATAACGGGACAAGCCCATCCCGTAACCTGATCGCCGTTATACTTAATATATCCGATCAGAAACAGATGGGAAGTCGTGCTCCTGTGTCAATGGTACATTTGATGACCAAAGATGGCTGGTTCGAGGTCCTGCAAACCTGGGTTTAGCTAGACTTGGCTAACGAAGATAAATAAGCCAGAAGCAACCATCCCCAGTTGCCCTCGTCTTCATCGGTACTGCTTTCACTATGTATTCCAGGTCACTACGCGACTGCTTGTGGGGCTTCGTTTTGAGGCTCAAAATGCACGTCACATAGCACGATCGTTAAACACCCTTCTGTCAGTGGCTCCGGTCGTTCTTCGAATCACACGTCTTTTCAGTATATTACAGCCGAGTAAGATATGTCCATCATTTTCACCGCTAGGCATTGTGTAGCTCACAAGTTGTGAACGCATATTAGGAAATATGAAATCAATTTAAGCAAGAGTACGTTTTCTATTATTCATTCTCGTAAAGTAATATACATGAGAGCATAGTAGCAAAGGTTTAAACAGCCATTGAACATAATGTATGAGAGAGAGAGAGGAGTGATGGCGTTTGGAGGTCGAGGTTTATAGCCGAGATTTGTAAGGACGGGTGATATGGAAGGTGTCTGAAACTGACCTATTTCTCTTGTCTGTCGTTGAAATGCGACGTAGCAGGTGATAACAAACAGACTGGGTTAACTTGAGCCAGGAGAGGCTTAGAGCCTGTTTAAACGTTCGGTCGCTTGCGAATATCTGCTCGACCTCTACCCGGTGACTGCTGTCAACCAGATGCGCCCTAATTTCGCTAGAGCTGGGTTTTATATTCCTGGATTTAGCCAAACTGGAGGTTGCTCTCGCTTCTGTTTAGATATGTGCCTAGTTGTTCAACCAATATAACCTGTCCCATAAGAGCAGGTGTGGGCGTAGATGCACACTGAAGATGTCCGGATAGGCTGTCTATTCTTACCTTCAAGGTGGAAAATTGGAGTGTTTAAGAAAACAAGTCAGATTAGCGGTTGGGTTCGTGCGGGTGATAGCAGCGTTTAAGTCTGCCGGAGCTCCTCGAAATGACAGTGTAAAAAATAACTCCTTCACATCCGATTTTGGATGATAAAGTTGTCAACTTCGATGCTGTCATGGCGTGCATACGGTGACCCAGGTCTATTGCCGGAAACGGTTTTCCAAGGGTTAGGCGCGCCTTTCCATTCGACTTGAGACAGTGTTCCTCCAAGGGAAGAATAGTATGTGTCACCATCTGTGCATAACTTTTACACCAGAGGCATCTAATGGGTGTTTTAAAGATCGGAATAGGTAGTGTGACCAACGGATGGTCGTTGAAAAAGGGAAGTCATGAGAGTTGCAAAGGCGCGGAGGGCAGTTTTTTCATAATTTGTTGGTTGAGAGTCCGCTTTCTGGGGAGCTGATTGGCCGGAGGAGCTTGGGCGCTTCGTTGAAAACCTTTCCTTCATGAGTTATCGCAGAAAAAAAACAATCAGGCAAGTTTGGGTGGTACTACTAAACTTTCAAGTAGAACCGAATTTGAGGACAGGCATCATCAGATATATTCAGATAGTATTATGACGCTATTTTTCGACAGACCGTGCGTGATCTGTTTAGCAGAAATTAAAATTTAGGAAGGTTTGCTGCTCAAGCAATATGGAATTATGGTGAGGGAAGCTTGCAGCGCTGGGGAATCTGTCGAAGGGTGGATTAAGTGAGAGAGAGCATGGGTTTACATTAAGAATTTTTTTAAATTCACGTTTGTGCAGAAAACAACCCGACCTTGCTTCAGTCATGCAGCAATGGGTTGGTTGGATATCCAGAGATGAAGTATAGTTCATTAGGGAGATTTGGGTCAACAATGGTGCACTGTTCTGTCAGTGGATGCAATTAACCTTCGATGGGGATATCTGCGTACTTCGTAAATCTGTGGTTAAGAGGCCTTCTAATGTTTAATGTGTACGTTGTCACGATTTCATCATGAAATCTAATTATGTATGTATGTGTGCCCCCTAAACGGGCCACCTGGCAGATGCGTTGGACCAACACGGGGGCCACATCAGGGCACGGCAGGCGTTATTCGGGTTGCGCTCCCATAACAAATGCTGAACATGAAGGTGTGGTGGCACGCCTATGGGCGGCTAGGACTTAAAGGACCCGGCCGCACCAGCCACCTGTGTCCTCTCCGCCTCCGGTCTTCTTAACTCTGTCTTGACACCGGGCTCACGTGGGGGAGGAAGAGAGAGTGCGGTAGATGCAGCGCAAGTCTACTATCACTTTAAACTAAATCACGCGCAACTCACCGTCCCTGCTCAACTTATCCATGGAGCATACGGTGGACATCGTCGGACTATTACAGTCGAACTGTCCTGTGTATGTATGTAATTATTGTATGTAGTGGAGGAGGGCTAAGCTACCTTCTCGAAATGCAGTTAAATTTTGACATCAAATAGACTTAGTAGTTTACTGGACTGAATTGAGCTGAGGTTAGATGAATGCTGAAACGATGAGCATTTATATGTTAGTAGAGTCAAAACTTGAGAGCTCCTATAGCTCTTTGACTGGGTAAAGTGTGACCGGGCCGGGCGGGCTTATGATGTAAGTGAGTGGAAGGCCATTTAAATCTAAGTCTCATATCAATGCTATAGTTCGATGGACGGAGGTAGGAGCGTTGTAATTTTCAAGGCAGGGGCTTTGCGTTAAAGATTTATTGTATTTCTCAGCGCTTTCGAATTAGCAAAATCGATCGTCATGGAGAACAATCAGTCTGCCAAACAACGCCCCAATTAGTCTGCTAAACTGCCCCAACCTCCTCCAAGTGCGGTAAGTCCTTTTTTCAATTCAATTCAATTCAATTTATTGATGGAAATAGGCATGGGCCTTTGAGTACCCTATTTGTAACGTAAAATTAAGTGCGGTATACAAAGAAACCGTGTGGGTTGCCAAGGTACAAAAGGCGGTCATAAAATTTGACAAGGGGTGCACGACTCTCGAGGGTTAAGATAAATGCCTCATCGCTCAGGCTCGTTGCGGAACATAAAACTGCCAAGGTTCCTTTTAAAGCTTTCCAGCGATGGTGACATCACAACGTCTTCAGGGAGGGCATTCCATGGTTTAACCACTCTGACAGAGAAGGAGAACTTGCGCACATCCAGTCTCGCCTGCTGGACACGCAGTTTCAATGGGTGACCTCGGAGATGGGTCGTGGTGGCAAATTCAAAGAAGTCCGAGAATTCCAGGCAACAATCCAATCCCTTCACAATGCGGAATGTCTGCAGGAGATCACCACGCATTTGCCTATAACTCAAAGGGAACAGATTAAGATTCATTAGGCGGGTGGGATATGGCAAGGAGCTTTGACTTCTAACCATTTTGGTGGCTTTCCTCTGGACTCTTTCGAGGCAGTTCTGATCTTGAACTGTCCAGGGTTTCCAGGCGTGCATAGCATATTCCAAATGTGGCCTAATGAATGTTCCAAAAGTCTTAGCAAAAAGATCTTCATCGAAATCCAAAAAGGCTCGTCTGATGGCATGCAACACCGAAATTGCCCTCTTCGCCACTTTCGAGCAGTGAGACGATGGTTTTAAGGTGGTGGTCATCAGCACACCAAGGTCCTTTTGGGTTTCCACGTCTTTTAAAGGCTTCACCGTTGAGAAAGTAACTTCTACTTTCGGCAGATCCAGACGGGTTGCCTAAGCGAAGTATTGTACACTTATCGACGTTGAACCGCAAAAGCCAATGATTCGACCACTCCTCCAACCGAGTTAGGTTGATCTGCAGTTTATCTTCGTCAGCAGGGCTGTGGATTACATTCCAGATTTTAATGTCGTCGGCAAACATTGCTGCTTCACAGTCGAGATTCCTGACACAATCGTTCACGTATATTAAAAACAGTATTGGCCCCAGTACTGAACCCTGAGGAACCCCACTCTCGACCGCAGCAGACCTTGACCTCTCTTGGCCGATGCACACAACCTGGCGCCGACCCACGAGGAAGTTTTCGATCCACTTGAGGAGGTTACCTCTGATTCCAATTCTTTCTAGCTTGTAAAGCAGTCTCTCGTGCGGCACAGTATCGAAGGCCTTTTTGAAAGTCAATGAAGACAATGTGAACCGCGTGTCTATCTTCAAGTGCTTGGGTCCACCTCTGGATCGAATACAGCAAATTCGTTGTGCATGATCTTCCTTTTCTGAACCCGTGTTGACAGCTTGATAACAAATTATAAGTCTCTAGGAATTTCACCAATTCGCTCTTGATGATCCTTTCCATAATCTTACCAAGGATGCATGTTAAGCTTATGGGCCTGTAGTTTGTCACTGACGCCCGGCTACCGCTTTTTGTACAAAGGGAGTTATATGTGCCAGCTTCCAATCGAAAGGAAGTGTTCCGGAGTCAAAGGACTTTTTGAAAGAGCACTGACAAAGGTGCGGAAAGTTCATTGGCGAGTTCTTTCAGAAGCTTGGGTGGAAGCTCGTCTGGTCCTGGGGATTTCGACTCTTTTAGTTCTTTTTAATTCCTTTTGGATCAGAAATTCTGAGAATAGTATGTGGCTAATTCTTGCAGTCGGCGGGTTATCCACTGAGGGACGAAGGAACCTGGCCTCGTTTGTGAAGACTGAGCGGTAGAACTGTGAAAAGTACTCGGCTTTTTTCCCTGTTTTTCAGAAATGTCGACGCCCACGGCAGTCTTAATCAGCGGTATTTGATGTTTATTCCTTGTACATCTACGGAGGTAACTGTAGACTAACTTTGGATTCTGCGTTGCCTTTTTGCAGCAAAGTCTTCTCAAATTCTCTTCGCGTTGTAAGAATAAGGCTTCTCATTTTTGTTTCTCTGTGCTTTATACTTATTAAAATAGGCGACTTGATTAGACTCGCGATATTTTTCTCCACAACTTGTGCTTCCTGTTTATTTCCCTTTTTTAAGTTGCTGTCTAGCCACCCAGGACGCTTGCTGTGATGGACACTCGTTAGCGGGCAGTGGTTGTCAATAAGTTGCAGAAGAACATTTCGGAAAAGACTCCCAATCTTCGTTTACGGTGCTCGAAAATATTGAGGTCCAGTTGATGTGTGTTATATCTGCTCGCATCTGATGAAAGTTTCCTCGCCAAACGTTACGCCGTTTTTTCCTCTATAGCAGGGGCAACGGAGAATAAGGAGTAGTCCCATATAAGCACCACGTGATCACTACGACCGAGCGGAGGCATTGAAATAATCTCGTCAATGCTGCCTGATGTTTTCGTGAAAACCAGGTCAAGACAGTTAGCCCTTTGTCCTTCACGTGTTCTGGTGGGGAAAGGGACATGCTGTGTGAGGAATGCATTCAAGGTCTTTTGCAGAAAAACATAATCAAAAGTTGATTTCGGGCATGATGATTGAACAGTGCTCCAGTTAATTCCTGGTGCGTTGAAGTCACCCATAATCATTACATTAGGTCTACTGGAGAACTTTTCTAATTGTTCTAACAAGTGGGTGTCCGCGACTCGGTCTATCCTAGGTGGCCGATAGACAATGAGGACATCTAGACATGGAGAGCCAAGAGCCTTGATGTTCAACCATATGGCTTCAGTGCTGCACGCAAACTTGCTCGTCTTGTCAGACACTATTAGCACGTCTTTCACATACACAATTATTCCACCACCCTGTCGGTTTTCTCTGTCCCTCCGATATATTTGGTACCCATACAATGTTATTTCGCTATCTAGAATACTGCCCGACAGCCAGGTTTCGGTTACTGCTATCACATCCGGAGATACTTCGGCAAGGCAAATTTTTAACTCATCAAGTTTTGATAAAAGGCTTTTGCGCATTTGTATACAAAGCACTTCAATTTTGCGCCAACCAAATTTCCTGTTGCGTTTGTCAATTTTATGGGCCCAACTGCGTCTCCTCTAACGTCAAGGTCGTATGTCTTTTCCGTTTCGTGATGATTTTCGGTAACTCTGGTTTCTTTAGTGAGCACGCTGGGCGTTACGGAATCAGTTCTGACATCTCTTTGGGCAATTGGTTCCCTGATGGTTTTGGCGTTAGTGAGGTGGCTGCCGTTGTCCTCAGAACAATCGGTTGGTTCAATGGAAAATTCGTATTCTTTTGAACTACCTTCCCCTTGAAAATAGCCAGATTGTGTTCGCCAGCCTTCAGTCTTGATTGTAGTTCCAAGACAAATTCCCGGCGTTTCAGCCTTTCCGCAGGGGAGTAGTCCGGTTGAAAAAAACCTCTTTATGCGAGTGACGTAGGTTAGTTTTTTTGGATAGGATCGCCTTGATTTGGTCTTTGCTCTCTAGCATTATTTTCAGCGGTCGCGGTCGCGGCGTTCCTAGGCTGTCTTCAGACTTTTTGCCGATCCGGAATGCTGTAATAACTTTTACTTCCACGCCCGGTGGGAGCAACTGGTTTAGGAGGCCATTAAACGAAGCAAGGTCTTCGGTGACACGGTATTCTGGTCGGACTGCAGTTGACTCGTGCAAACCCTGAATAACTAAACACTGTTGTCGATCCTGGTACTTGGAATTTTCGCTTCCTCTTGAGTTCTTTTTAGGGGCACGAGAACGGTTTACAGAGCTCTCGTTGGGATTAAGTCTACCTCTGACCAAACTCTCATCTGAAGGCTTCAATGAATCCATCAGAGTTGGTTGTGACTTTGTCCTCCTGTTGTGGTGTTTCCCCATTGCAGCTTGCCACTCGTTTGTTTCTTCGGATTCAACTATGGGCTCTTTATAACACCCAAGATAGCAGGATGAGATTTGTGGTTTGCTCTGGTCGTCGTCCGTAGGATTCAGAGACTGTGCTCCTGTTATCCGGTCGTTAAGTGTAATCGCGTCCGAAAATTGTGAGCTGTAACCAGTTGTAGTTTTTGATACTTTTCGTGCTTTAGTCACTGCCTTTTTAACTGGAATATTGCTAAGCGTATTTCGTCGAGTAATGTTATCTTGCAAGAGCTTCCTTAAGTCTGCAAGCTCATTTTCCAGTTTTTGAACTCTTAGTAAAATATAAGAACATCCAACGCAAGATTCGTCCTCGTAGCCAATGGATTTGGCTGCCATTACGCTTTTTGCGCGCTTTGCTGGTTTTTGGTTACAAGTATAAACTGATGGAGTGCCAGTCGTGGATGTCGAAGCCAGCTCAACAGGCTTTCCTTTAAAGGAAGTTCCGTGACTGGTTCTGTTTCTAGCAAACAATTGTTTTGAGTCCATAAATGTTAAAACACTGGGAAAAAGTATGTTCTCCTTTGAGCGTATAACGAAAATTTCCGACTGGCTTTGGAGTATGGCGAGTATTTAATGCAATATGAGCAAAAATGTTTATACTTGTTCAAAAACGCTTTTGAAAAATACTATAAACGGTATGAAGGATATTCAGGAACGACTCAGCCGTTCGGAGATATCGAACGTCCTGGATAACTTCAGATCTTCACCAGGTTGTACACGTTTGGTTCCCTGAGTGGTTCTCAGTTTTTATTGGTGCAGAGCCTGCGCAGTCAACTTGAACAAGATGATAAACAAATTCCAATTTGATCCGTTTTTTGACGAATTTCGGCACAAAAAAGAATTCCAGATGAGCAGGAAGCAAGTAAGTACATGCAGTTGAAACAGTATTGTCCGGATCAGTCCTAGTGAAGTGGTAACGAAGATCAAATTGTCCAAGTTGGAGAGCAAATAATTGGTGGTTATTTGCCAGGTAACTGACACAGAGGACCTTCTGGCAGAGAAGTTGGGTGCCAGTAAGAATCAATATTCTTTCACACGCAATGCTTGGATTAAGGCGTAGTGGAAGTTTGCAGCCGGGCGATGACAATCGTGACGAGGCTTTGAGTGAGGGCATGTCTAAATCGGCCTTGAAGTTGACTGGCGGGTTTGGATAACTTTGATTGGCCAAGAACTAGCTTGTCACTACGCAAGAGAGATGCAACTTTGCAACTGGCGAACCGAGTAGAGCCATATCAGAATCATTACCAATTTATTGTTTCATTAACTTAAAAAATTACAACGGGACTTGCACGGGCGGTGCATTTCGATTATACATCGTTTTTACTGCTTTTTTTACAGTGACTAAGCATGTTGTATATCAACAAATGCTAACTTTAACAAATGTTCAGTCACTCATCCAAACTCACGCATTCATCGCATAACTGTCTCAAAGTACTCGCTTAGCTTTATGGTGGCTGCAGCTTTTCAAAAAGACGAATATATTCAAGGTATGAAGTCACTTTCTTCAGGCAGAACTTCATAAAGGTTTTCCTTCATATGCAAACGTTAAACCTTTTAAAAAAATTTTGCTTGTGAATATCCATACGTTGTGCAAAATTTTAGCGGCTTCCATTTAACTGCAAGGCGCTGCGTGTCATGAGACCCCGTGGACAAGCCTAAACTACTCAAATTTCTACACGAGTGTTCTACGCACGGTAGGAGTTCTAAAATGCTCATAAATTTGTAACAACCAACTTACGAAGAAAATTCTTGTAACTTTTATGTCACATTCTAGCCAATAATTTCAAGCAGCCAGAGGAAAAACTTAAAATTTTGAAGCAGGTTATCCACAGAAGCCTTAGTTCCGACTATTACTTGACGGCAACAACGCACAAGATGATATGGGGTAGAGTGAGAGGCACTCTGCTAACTAATCCTCAGAAGGGAACGATGGAATTTGCAAGACAGCTATACACGGTAGTCAGGCAGCGCGTCTGATGTTCAGAAGTTTACCACTAATTCCGGCATAATGAAGCTTTAAGAGAAGAAGCGATGGGTCAACACGATCAGAGGCATTAATGAAATCCACAAAGAGTGTGCAAAGTAGGAAACCAGTGTTCAGTTCCGTGTATTTGAGGGAAATAGGCTTATGCCTTTGAACTCCCTATTCGATACATGAAATCGCAAGTAAATAAGTAAGAGTTAAGTTAATGTAGGCAGAGTTAGTAGTACATTGGTATTTTTAAGGTAAATTTGTCACATTTTCCTCATGGTGCTGCAACTCATCTATGTCAAGCCGATGTTTGAATGCCTTCAGAGACTGCGACATTACAATCACCTCAGGCAGTTTATTTCACAGTTCCACGACGCGGTTGGAGAGAAAAACTTCCTCATCTCCAATCTAACTTGGGGCAGGCGTAATGTGAATTGATGATCTCGGAGATCAGTCGTAATGGCAAGTTGGAAAAATTCATCACAAATGAGGGCTCAATCCATGCCACGCACGTTACGGAAGGTTTGTATCAAATCTCCGTGCAACTTCCTAAAACTCAGAGAATAACGCTTTATGTTATTTAGGCAGATCTTATATGGCAGTTCACCTTGACCTCTTACTAATTTTTTTGGTGCACCACTGCACCTTTTCGAGCAGGTTGTAATCCTGCTGGGTCCACGTTTTGCCAGGCTTGGAGTGCATATTAAAGATGTAGCCTTGCCAACGTATCAGTTGTTTTTGAAAGGCAGTCTTCATCGAAAACTTTAAATGCCCGCTTTATAGCGTACAGCATTGAATTGGCAGCTTTTACCGCCTCACAGCATTGCGAAGAAGACTTTAGGTTAGCTCTCATCCAAACGCCGTGATCCTTCTGTGTTTCTGCTTTCCGGAGTTGCGTGCCGTTCAAATATTAGGGTCGCATATCAGTGACGTGATTTCGATTTCCCAGACGTAGCCAGGCGCATTTGTTTGAGTTGAAGGACAAGAGTCATCTGCGGGACCATTCGTCCAATCCACGAAGATTGTCTTGGATATCGTCTCCATCGGATGCATTGGGGATGACTTCCCAGATTTTTATATCGTCCGAAAACATAGCAAAGTCACAAACCGATTCCTGTACACAGTCATTAGTGAACAAGAAAAATAGGATCGGTGCGAGCACTGATCCTTGTAGGACTCCACTCTCGATGACTGTGCGCCTTGATCGCGCTCCGCTTACGCAGACTACTTGGAAACGACCAATCGAGTAAATGCTCAATCCACGTAAGAAGTTTGCCTCCAATACCAAACATTCTCAATGTTTAAAAGAGACTGGTGTGGAACAAAAGACGCTGGTGTGGAAAACCTGATTTTAAAATAGGATCACAGAAAGGGTGTCAGAGGAAAAACCGTCTGGGAATGTAAATTAATTCCAAATGGTGAAAAGAACACCACAAAGTATGCGTGCAGTACGGAAGCTATTTGGTTGTCGACCTTGCAAGGACTGTTGACGATCATTTCGCGTTCTTCTGTCGGTGGTCTGAGTAATCAGCAATAAGAGCATCATGGCAATTCTACCATGACCTTAAAGATCTTTACGTTTTTTTCCTCGTTCGACCACAAGCGTGTGGATGATGTTTGCGGAGGCTTCCACTGTCTAGCATGATTGACGGTTACGCTTATAGCTAGTCGATACGCACTGTGATCACATCTGCGTTGGTGAAAAGATGCCCATGTCATTACATTCTTTCTCCCACAATGAGGAGCGTTTTGAAACCTCATACGTTCTCATCAGCTTTTCTTTTCTACTTAATGTGTGTGTTTTTCTCCCAGGAGCAACAGTTTTTTTTCTCCGTGAAAACCCGCAAACCCCATTCACATAACCTTTTCCATAAAAATATCCAAGGGGATTTCCCTGTGTGCTCTTTAATATATGAAAAACTTTCCGTCAAGGTCAAGGCGCGCAGCTCGTTTTTGAAAGCTTAGTGAAAGTTCTAATTTTTTCAGAATTTCCTTATCCAAAGCTTTAATTACTAACTGATTTTTTGATAAAAAACTTTGCGATTTTAACACTATCAGCTGCTTATACCTGTGGTGCTCGTCCACTTCTACAGGCGTAAACCTTTATAGTCAACGCTTTCAACCGATTTAGCCACGTTATTAGTCAGGTGGATCTGTTATACTAAGAAGTCTCTCAAACACGTATAAAGGTCCTTAGTTAAAATTTTGGAAAAAATATTTGTCGCAGAATATTATTCGACTGCTTTTTCCTAAGTTTGACCAAATTAAAGCCTCCTAGCAAAAATGAGAACGAAAATCTCGGCTCGTCGCAAGCTCTCAGCCATTGCACCGAAGCGTTGCTTGGTTGCATCAAGTAGTCACAGCAGTGATATGCATATGCAACCAATCGTTAAAGCTAAGCAGCTTGATCTCTCTGCTTTACAAAACTGAAATGATTTTATGTTAAAGTTTGGATCAGTTCTCTCTATACTGGGAAACTTATTCGACGGTGACATCTCTGCTCTTCCCTCTCAGGAATGTCAGCGTCTGGATTCTCTCGTCCATTTGGTTGCCACTGAAACATCAGACCGACAGAAACGAAATTATAATTTTCTTTTAAAAAATGTTTCACGGGACAGACGACCCATTGACGTTGCCGTTAACTTCCTGTTCTCGTGCGGTTTCAACTACAAAATAGCGGAAGCCAAACGCCTCTCCTCACGTAGCAAAAATCCACCTATATTAGTCACCATTTTTTCACCAATCGAGGTGGACTCCATTTTGCACAACGAGGTCGCATTTCTCGTTATCTAGAAGATGCAAAATGTTTCCTTTGTCGGGATCTTAAACCGATGGAGCGAAGGAATGTGTCTCCCCTCTTGCATAGGTCTTCGGCCTCTCAATCCATTATCCATAAGTCTGGTCATGGCTATGCAAACCATAACGAGACGATACAGCAATCTCCTATAGTGCCCGGTTCAAAAACCTTAACTTCAACTCCTGCTCTCCTTTCAACGAATCCACTAACGCCTTCTTCCTCACGAATAGAAATTTCCAACGCAGTAGCTATCAGCCATGTCGTAAGCCCACCTTTAATGTCAGTAAGTCCGTCTAAAGTGCCAAGACCGACTGCTTCTCCGTTTCAACGTAGTTTTCCTTGTATTCCTACTGTTGACTTAGTCAACAATACTGGGCCAAGTCCACCTCGTTCCCATTCCACGCTATCCACTCCGGTTTCAGCTGTCCAATCTAATAAACTTATCAAAAACCTGGGCAAGTCCAAGGATGCTCCAAACTTAAGTTCCAAAAAGACAAATGTTATTAAAGTTGGGAAACCTCCTAACCCTCCAGCAGCTACCATACATACCCTAAATTTCCTTAGCAATTATCCCAACCAATCAATTTCTCAGGCTGCCCCATTATTTAACCCTACCCCTTACGGTACCAGTTTTCCAAAACAATTTGTTCCGTTTTCAAATCTTATTCTCCCCCCATATTATTCCAATATTCCTCAAAAATCCTATTTATAGGCCTCCTATTTTCGCTAACGCAGAAAATAGCCTTCCTCTCAATGGATACCACCCAAATATGTTTCTCTACAATTATCCTAATTTAGTTAGCAGTAACAGCTTAGCTAATTGTAGACAGCAGCAATTTTACTTTCCGCCAGCACCTACCTCTCTACAGTTTACTTCCCCACCACCAAGTCTTCCTTTTTTATAAGTAACGATAACCCTAGTTTGGATACTCGAACTACGCTAGATGTCATATTACTTAATGCTAGATCTGTTTTAAATAAGATGGCGCAACTGAGAGCCATTGCTTTCGAGCTAATGCCCGATGTTTTATGTGTAACTGAATCTTGGACCCATCCCTTAATTTCCGACTCTTTGCTTGTCATAGACCAGTACGATCTCTACCGTCAAGACCGCATTAGTAAGCGTGGTGGTGGTTGTCTTCTCTATATTAAAGCTTCATTTAAGAACTTCCCGTTTGATCTAGATGTTACGTCATTCTCTGGTAATTACTGCTTCGCATCCATTATCCTGTCGTCCAGGCAAAAGGCGATTCTCGGATGTATTTACAACCCACCTAATTCATCATCCAATGATGCAAAACTTTGTGAAATTTTTAAATTGATTTCGAAGTCCAATTTTAACATTAAAATAATCGCTGGGGACTTTAATTTTCCTGAAATTGACTGGATTTCAAACGTTTGTCCACCCAGATTTCAGCCTTTCCTCGATACGATTAATTTTTCTAATTGGTCCCAGCTTGTCCGTTCTTCAACGAGAGAAAAGCATATTTTAGACCTGATTTTCACAAACGACATTGCTCCCCTCTTCGTTGATTTTAAGCAGGGCCTCTTCCAAGGTGACCATACACTAATTCACAGTTGCCTTCCGATTGCTTAATCGAAAAGGTTAGTGCCGTTCGTACCTATCATGCTTTTGACCTCGCAGATATGAGCTTAATTAGTAACTTTTTGTCTCATTGGACTGGCAGAATCTCTCCTCCATGAACGACGCAGCAAGTCTTTGTGACTTCGTGTCAGTCGTTTCAAATAACATCCTGAAGCTTGTGCCAACCAAAATAGTCAAGCCCTACGTCTCGGAATCAACCGTTCCTCACTTTCTTTTGCCACGACTAAAGAAATTGAAGAAGCAGTTGAAAGATCAATATACTAGTTCGTTATCTGTACATCTAAGGATCGCAGAGATTTTTGAATTAGCCTCTAAGATTCGTCTTGCACATGACAGACAGAGGGAATCTTGCGCACTCAGTGAGCCAAACTCTGCAAAATCTGTTGCTCAACTGTTCCGCCGTCGATCCTCTTCTAAACGAGGTTATGAAATTCCTCCATTACTAAATGAAGACAAGAACTTCGTTCTGGAAGACTCTGACAAGGCAGAACTGTTTAGTGCGTTCTTTGCAAATCATCTTACGATGGAATCTGAACCGGTTCCGACGTTTCAGGCATCCTCATTGAATGTTATCAGCACTATTGATTTCTCCTTAGAACTAATTCTTAAGCAAATAATTCGTCTGAAAAACTCGCACTCTTCGGGAACTGACGGTATTCCAAACTCAGTTATTAAGAGAGTGCTAAGCTTTCCCCGATTGCTAAGCCATGAATTCTAAGTTTATCTTTTAAACGGATTCTTTCCTGACTCATGGAAGACATCTATTATTCTTCCTGTCTTCAAGTCGGGATCTCTTTCAGACGTAAATAATTATCGAGGCGTTCACAAAACCCCGGCTCTCGCAAAACTTCTTGAAAAATTATTTTTAAATCAAATTCTCGACTTTTGCCAAGAAAATAAGCTTTTAAGCGACTCACAATATGGTTTTCTACCTGGGAGATCATGCGAAGTGTGTCACTTAGCTTTTCTTAACCTCGTCACTTCCCTTCGTAACGAGCAACAGTCAGTGGTTGTGATCTACTTTGACCTGAGCAAAGCCTTTGAAAAGGTACCGCACAGACGTCTTCTAGTCAAACTGGAAGCCCTCGGCATCCGGCCTCCTCTCCTTGACTTCATTGGTTCCTACTTGTCTAACCGCAGCCAGAAGGTCCTAGTAGGTAAAAGCTATTCGACGCCTGAACTGATCACGAGTGGCGTTTTTCAAGGCACCGTTCTAGGTCCCCTTCTCTTCATTCTGTACATTAACGAAATTTCAACTTTACTCACAAATTCACAAAATTTCGTTTACGCTGACGATCTCAAGTGCATTTATTCATTTTCTAAAGACACTGCTAATAGATTCGTTGACAAAATCAACATTGATCTACTAATGCTCTCACGTTGGAGCTGTACTTAGCAGATGGAATTTTCTCCAGCCAAGACCAGTTTCATGTGTTTTGGCCCCGCCAAGCTTCCTGGACCCCTAGTATTTCAAAATAGTACACTTTTAGAACGATCAACCATAAAAAGACTAAGGTCTAAGTTACACGAATAAGCTAGCATTATCGCCTCATGCAGATCGAATTTCTGCAAAGGCTGCACAGATATGTGGTTTTATATCACATAATTTCTTCCTTCCGGAAATAAAGTTAAACCTATACCGCATGTTTGTTCTTCCTATCCTCGAATACTGCTGTCCCCTATTTGGGCTGATGAACGCCTCTGACCGCAGTAAGATTGAAACAGTTCAGAGGGTTTTTACTCGAAAACTATTTTCTCTTCCTGGATCCAGTTTCTCTTATACGGATAGATGCCAGTTAGCAAACATTAAATTTCTGTGGGTTAGAAGACTCGAAGCTGGTCTCTGCTTCCTGTTTCGCGTTAATTCTAGCCCAAATATCCCACGAATTAACGCTCTCACTCCGGTAAATCGACCCTATGCCACTCGTAATTCCTCCATGATCATTTCACCACCCCTTAGCTCCACAACCAACCGGTCTCAGTTTTTTGCCTCCAAATATGCTTTCATATGGAATAATCTACCACTGCAAATTAGGTTGTCGTCTACATTAACTATTTTCAAAACCAAATTACGCAAACATTTAACTTCGAAAGATATAAAGTCCTTATTGTATGTTTCTTTCCCAAACTCTGCAACTTTTTGGATTTTTGAAAAGGGTCCTCCTGGTATTTGAGGCAGCTCCCTTGATATTATATGGGTCTCTAATTATATTTTCCATCATCCTCTGCAGAGCCAATCTTTGCATTCACTTTTTCTTCCCTTCCTTTTAAACTAGCATTGCCAACTCTTGACAACCTTGATACTTTCCTTCGAATTTGCAACCCTGACGATACTCTCCAGGATCTGTTGATGATCGAGGTGGGTTCTGATGGTTTCGCCTCTTTGGTGATGGACTATACAGTCAGCAAGGTCGCATCTCGATGATTATCTCGTGACCTCTACTGTCCCCTCTTCGTTTTGACCATGTGGTCTACGATGAGTTCGTCCTGTCTCACCTCCACTGGTGTTTATAAACAGTAGCTCTGACTGCTATATTACCTCTCACCCGACAAGGAGCGTCCCGAACCCTCATACGCAGTCAGCAACATCACAATACTATCCCATTGCATGTAGCTATTAATTTTTTAGTGAAGCAGTTTTTTTCTCATATTTTTTTTTTAAATTGGCGGCTTGCCGAACTCCGCCTCCGATTTAACCCTAGGAGTTTTTTTTTTCACTGCTTCTTTTCGAGTTCACCGTATATGCCAAAGATTGTTGACTTTTTTTTTAAAAATGGCAAATCTTTTTGAATCGGATATGTTTACCATACTACTCATTTCTGCTGTTCATATGGATGCTCACATAGTGCAGCAATTATCCACTTTGTATTTATTTAAACCATGGTACTAAGTTTGTAATGATGGGGCCCTCTGGGCCTTAAATATACAATTTATTTATTTATTTATATTATTTTGAACACACTTATTAGTATCATTTGTGATCGCCATAAGCTGGCCTAATATTCATAATTGAACTGTACACGATTTCGGGCTCGTTTTAGTTTATTTTTTTCCAATGATAGTGCCCCTCCGGGAACTCAAATAAAATATCTATCTATCAAGGCTAGCAGCTCGCGTAATCCATGTTCTCACTGTCTATTGACCACCAAGTCGCCACGAATCATCAACTGGAACAGTTGTATAAATTCTGCTGTCAATCTGGTGTCACGAACATGGGCGATTTCAACGCAGCAGGATTTAACTGAAGCCCTGTTCATGCGTCACACCATTTACTTCATTAAACATTGAAGACGTCCTTTAGAAAAAATGTCCCGTTTTGAACCAGAAGCCAAGAAGGACAATGAGCTGACTTTTTAGATTTACTTTTCCCAAAATCAGCAGACATAATCGATGAAATTACCTTTATGCCTCTGCTCGGCCGAAGTGACCATGAAGTGCTAATATGGGGTAATAAGTCATTCTCCGTTTACATACTTTAGGCCAAAAATGACATACTATTTAGGCAAGATGACATCAATCAGACGAGTGTATCTTTATCCGGCCTCGACTGGAGCTCCATGTTTACGGCTAATGTCAACGAAGTGGTAGAGAATCTTCTTCTACAGCTTATACAATGCACTATCCACTGACAATCGTAAAGCAGAACAAAAAATTAGGGTGGCCAAGTGAAGACGTAAAGAACACAATTAAAGCGATATACAACTTTTGGAGAAAGGATTGCATCAGGTAGCTAGCTGAATACTTCAACAACCACAAAACATAGCGAAACAAACCGAAAAGCAAGAGCATAAAAATACAACGGAAAGTTGAGAGGTTTTTGCTTAAAAACAACTCAGAATCCCAAATTACCCTGTAACTATCTCAGAAGGAGTACAAGGAACATTCACACAGCCCCTTGATAGAAACCACTACGAGTGTTTAAACTGATGGAGACAAGAATAATGCCGTTTTTTGCATAGTTTTCCAATCCGTCTACACAAGCGAGTCAAGGATCCTTCCTTCCTCCGCAAAAGGCTCGCTAAAGCCAAGCAGACACATTATTCCTTTGACAGCAGATCATAACCGAAGAAAATCAGAGGCACAGAAGGAGTAGAAGTCTCCAGGACCAAATAAGATTCCACCCATGTTTCTCAGATAACTCGCCAGTTCACTTGATATACCCTTTTCAATGATCTTCCATAGTTCCTTAAACATTGGAATACTTTCTGTTGATTGCAGGCTGGCAAAAGTAATTCCCCTTACGAAAGAGGCAGCCGTGGGTTAAGGCCAAAATAAAGACCCAGAAGCTTGGCATGCATTCGCTGCCATGTCACGCATAAGATCATGAAGAGTGAATTTGTGCAGTTACGCGTATGGAAATACCAAAATGGGGTCAGAACTGAAGATAATGTACGACAAATTTTCTAAAATATCACCAGAGCTGGACCTGAGCTCTCGAGGATAGGCACGGGGTTCATATTGCTTTTATTGTCGTTCAAAAGGCTTTCTACACTGCTACATAAATGTTTGTTTTAAAAGCTGAAAATGATAAGGATCAGAGGTGGATCGAACATGCTCTTGTGAGTCAGTGCCAGGTTTTATGCATTGCCCAAGAGCAGTCAAACGCTGTTGTCATCATGAGTGTAGTTCTCCAGTGTTCACATCTATGACCCTTTTGTTTTTAATAAGCGTAGACTATTGCACATGAGAGTTGGATTCTGAACCCGCAATTTTTCGGGCCGAAAAAGAAAGGCAGTCTGTAAACTGTAAATCTGTTTAAGAAGTGTAAAATCGGTAGCTTTTTGCGGTTCAACAACCGTAAGTTTAAAGTTATTCGTTCAAGTGAACCAGCCAAATTCGAGAACACAGGAACTGGCTTATTTAACCATGTAACCCTAACAGAAGTATTATTCGAAATGACCTCTGTACGCTAATGAAACCGTTCTTTCATTTCTCAATAATGGTAGAACACGCAATTTAGTTGTTCTTGCCGTCATGCGAGCCTTTAGGAATTTTCATGAAAACTTCTTCTGTAGGATTTTGGAGCATTTATGAGGTGGCATTTGGAATGCGCCACACACGAACGAAGGTCGTGGCATTTCAAAGATCAAAATATTGATGAAATTGTTCAAAAGAGGGACCCGGAGATATTTGTGAGTAAAAAATTCTTTGCCAAGCAAACTATCTAACAGACCACAATCTATTAAACTTAAGTTATCGGAAAAGTTGCGGGATCTCTTTAAAGGAATCCACTGTGTGGAGGGATTAGATTGCACTCTTGCTTTTGAATTTGCTACCACGACCTATCTTGGAAACCACCCATTAAAATTGCGCATTCAAATGACAAGGCTGGATATGCGCAAGTTTTATTTCTCTGTCAGAGTGTTTAACCCCTGGAATGACCTTTCCGCAGAGGTTTCGCGGTAAAATGATATATATTTTTATTTGAGTACCCGGATGGGCACTTTCATCTATGGAGAGCTTTAAAAGGATCTTTGGCAGATTTTTGTGCCAAAGTGAGTCTGAGCAATGAGACGAAGAGCTCAACACTTGATGGTTAGGCATAAAATTTCATATTTTATGGTTTCCTTAAACTACTGCATCCCGCTTGGTTTCTCTGTGCACTGCACCCAATTTAATGTTGCACATACCGTGCTCGTAGGTTCAGGTATCTTCTCCTCACGGACCAGACTGAGCTTAGGATTGAGTGCAGTTCATAATATAAAAAGTTTGAATGGTGAATGGAGACAAAGGAAAGTCACTTTAATGGCTCCATTGTGTTTGAATACAAATAAAGGGGGCCCTGAATGCTTTTTTTATGTAAATTTCCAGCCAGGCTATGAACAATAAATAGAGTGCGTATTTTCTGAATAATGTTGAAAGATGCAGTGAGGATTGTCACCAAGTTAACATACACAGTTTCACTGAACGTGGAAAAAATATAAGTATATGTGACGCACCTTTTATTTATCCTTTGCTCTGCATCGTTGGAAAATAAGCGCTCAATCTGTCTGATTGTTGAAGATCTCAGAATTGGTACGCTGCTTCTGGGTTTGACTACACCACAAGCACTTATTAACCGGAAATCTGCCAAAACTGTCTTTATTATTGCATTACGGATGTGAAGTTGGCAATGTTTTTATTCTGTTCTCGTTTATTCAGTTTAATGGCAAATCCCTTGCATAGTAAAAACCGACAAATGAGCAGATATGCAACAATCGAGTGAAGTTCTTTAGAAATAATGATTTCATCTTGGGGCTCCCTACTCATATTTGAAAAAAGCGAGAGAATCCATTTCTTAAGCGATAATAGTGATCATTCTTACCGTTTTAAAAATGGATTTCCTTGTCGATAAGTGTAAATTCATCGGTATTCGTTTACCTTCTATTAACCTTTTGCCTCGTCTTTTTCAAACAGCTTTCTCCATAACTCAGAGGATGGACCATCAGGAATTTCAAAAACCTTCTTGAAACAATTTTTATCTACCTCTACAGTGACCAATATGTCCGCTTATAGCACCAGTCATTCAAACGATGGAAGTCATTTGGACGTGCACAGTCAATAATGCTCCCGTTTCGTTGGATACTTACCATTATCAGAATTCATTTCTGGATACTGAGATGCTGAGGCCTGAAGTCCACTGACGTCTTGTAACGAGATATTTTCTCATGCGCCTAAGTGATCAAGAACGAACCATATTGACGTTTCATTATCTCATTCTGAAATGTTAATGCACTATGAGCCTAATCTACCCCTTAACCTTATTTCTTACCAGTTTTTGTTCTCCTAGCCTCTTATCGAAAATGGAGTCCTGTCGAACTCTTCCTCCATTTTCAAGGTAGGAGTTTTATTTCCCTGCTTATTTTCTAGTTCAAAACAGAACAAGTTCAGCCTGCATTAATACATATTTGTACATTTTATCTGCAGACATTGTCATAATTTTATTTGACTTACTTAAATTTGCTTATTTACTTGAATTTTCGGAAGAGCCTTCCATGCCGTCATCTGTATATGAGAGGAAATCAATTATGTTCTGCCAGTCTGCCTTCATGTGAAGGATCACATGATTCGTAACCATCTCCGTAGCATTTAAAAGCACCGTACACTTATTTCGTCTGAGCTGTCAAAGGACCAAATCAAATATAAATTTATGCTATAGTTTTTCTATATATTTAAGAATATTTTCTGCACTTCTTATCGTTAAAAGAAACATCGCCTCCCATTTTCCTGCGAATTAGGTATAAACATCAAAGTTGATGCAGTACGTTCTTAAAGCTTGGCTGCAAGTTTCGGGTTTTAATTCGGTCCTTGTGCATGTGGTGAAATTCGGTGAAAGAAGTCAAACATTTAGGAGTCTGTGAGACCACAGTTATAGCTCCGTATTCATCGACATTGTGGTCTTTTAACTATCTTAGTCGGAATAATTAAAACAAAGACTTTCGCACATTTAAACGATGGATGTTTTATCGCTTATCGAGTCCTCTGTGCTCGACATACTTCTATATATTGTCGACCTGTCAACAGTAGGAAAAACACATCGGAAAACGTTAACAGAAAATTCAAACATTTTACGGGGCTACGCATTGCAGCCGCAAAAATTTGGTAAAACTTTCTTTATTAACCCCAAATTTTAACAGCACAAATTACTTTGTTTTTATCAATTGTGTATGAAAATGTATTGAGGAACGAGTTTGTTACAAAAAGGTATTCTTAGAACTATTGCTTATATGACAGAGCAATCTTTTATGAAAATCCTCGTGTATTTTGCAACCAAAATAAAGTTGATTACCTTATTGCCAAATTCTGCAAACATTTCAGGGTTTGTAGAAACGCTTTCAAAACGGTATTCTACTTAATAAATAACGCCTTTAGCTTGCTACATCAAAGGCAATTGCCTTCGGTGATGTGGGGATCAGAACAACAGAAACACTTCTCTCCTTTAAAACCTCCGAGAAGGTATGCGTCTTAAACATGCAAAAAACCATATGAATAGTAGCAATTTTGTCATGATTATCGTTTTATTTCTCGTTTTTTTATAAGGAGATATTATATGTGTTATTTTGCTCCTCCCATAACTGTCAAACGATTTATTTGAATTAATGCTTCGATTGTCTGTCACCGTTTTTAGACATTTGACATAAACCGACTTCCCAAATTTCTTGAACTGCAACATAATGGTCTATTTAACTGTCAACACATTAAAAAAATTAACGTTCAAACGATTTGGATAAACTGTTTTGTTTAAAATTAATTACTGTATTTCAGTCCAAATCTTAGAAAGACAGTTCCCAGTTCGTTGCTAAACGTTTGTGGGTTCCAGAAGAAGAATAGGGTGCGGTGATATACCTTGAAGATTTATGCTACCCATCATCCAATTTTGTTTGGGTGTGGTAATTAATGATGTAAGAGTCACGTTTATTCGCATCTGTCACTGAAGCAGAACGATTTTCCCCAGATGTGTTTGCATATGTCAGCAGAGGACAAATGCTGTTATTCAGCAGAGCATCTAGATTTTTTCCACCCGAACCAAACGGCTGATGGGCAAAATAATTAGGTATCCCAAGAAGAAGTACACATTCTATATTCAAAAATGAAATCCTAACACTCCTTTCTTGGACCAAGAATGTTTGTCATTGTAACATTGGTTTTAAACTTTTATGCTCATGCAAAACTTACAGCTTTATCTTGTACAAGAAGGGTCAAAACATTAAAACACAGCAGTAAACATTCAAATAAAAGACTACGTAGACATATGGACCTTCGTACCATTGTCATTTACTTTTATATGGAGTCGCAGAAGATTCGCTCTCATAAATTTTGAGACTAGTTTAATAACAATAGTTTATATTTTAAGGCTTCTACATCATGTGTAATGTAAGGCGCTAGGGGTTGTGTCCTATAGTCTACGTAAATAAGGCAATATGTGAACTCGGAAACGAACTATTGCATTCAGAACGTCGGATGTGAAACACAAATTCCGTTTCGTAAGCATTTATCATTTAAAAGGCAGTTAGTCTTCGGCCTCACTCTGCACTTCGGATGATTTATGATCGGGAGCCTTAATAGATCATGTTCAGAGGTCTTTCATTTCCCTTCCATTGTAATTGCTCGCTTCAAAACTTGCGTTTGCAATTTTTATTCCTGTATACATTAACGCAAAAAGGTTTACTATGAAGTATGCTGTAAACCTTGTCAAGTCTTGGCTAACTGCCAAAATTTCAGCTTGACTCTCTGAATAAATAAGGTGTGCGATGACTTACACAAAATGTAACTCTACAAAACACATTTCTTGATTCGCTACTTCGATTAAATGCGGCTGCTTTCTACACATGGAGTTGAAGCGTTAAGAATGCCCTGCAAATGAGATAACTTCAAGCGCAAGAGGTTAAATTTTTTCTCAAGTAACGTATGCGTGTGTTAACTATCCTCCCAAGCTTATATCCACAAGGAAATGCGTCGTCCTAACAAATGTTCGTAAATTGGATGTTAGTTTCCACTTTATATACGAGAAGAATGGAGTGAAGAATGGCCTGACCTATTAATTCGACTCCTAAAATAAGCTCTTAATACGGAAAATGAATATCATATGTTATTCTGTTGGATAAATTTATTCTCCACGACTTATTGCTAAATTTCTCTTGAAAGTTTGGTGTAAGCATCCCAAATTTGCCATTTACAAGTGCGATAAGTATAGCTTTTATAAAATCATTTTGACTGATATTATTTTTAATTGCAAACCACAGGCATAACCTGGAGAGTAAAATATATAGAGCCTAAAAGGTACGAATGGTATAAGGAAGGTATGCCAGTAACAGATTAAGTGGTGTCAGATGAAAGTTTCTTTGTGAAAATTAAACCTATTTTGAGTATATGTGCGAAAAGGCGTTTGCTATACGTTATTCTGACAATTGATAATTGAATTTGAGCCTGAGAATTTTGTGCTATTATGTGATAGGATATCAATAGGGTGCCTATCGAATGAGCTAAAATTGAATGCCATGTTGAAACTTTGTATTATGATGTATGCCTAGATCGAATGCATGAGTGTTTGTGAGTATTTAGCCCCTTTGTCGCATGCGATTCATTTATTCGAGCATTCTTATTGCCTTCCTGACTATAGAACTCCTGGCAAACGTGCCGATTAATATTATCACACAAACATAACTTTAAATCGATCCACTTGGTATCCAAGAGCCCAAAAATGACCATTTGGCTTCGATGTGCGAACAAGAAATAACCTGCCAAGTGCCAACGTTTCCATGCAAACAATAAAAGTTGTAGACCGATAAAAATAGAGAAACGCAGACTGGCATTGGTCAGGGCATTCAAGTTAGATCAGTGTGCGCCTGTGTCTTAACAAAAAATATATTTTTCACAAAAAATGCATTATAAGAGACTAATTCTCATCTGTTTGGTGGCTTTAATGTCCTTATAGTGAGGTATTAACATTGAAACTGAATAGAGTAAATTTGCCTGTTTGAAATTCAGGTCACTTATTTTGACCGTATGAGAAATTAAATGAGCTTAACCAGCTGCAGTTCCAGTCTTTGTTGCCTTCTCTGACCTACCTTTGAATTTTTGCCTCCAGATATTCAATTGTGACAACTATAATCCAAAAAGCAATTTGAATGACACAGGTTTATCAAAAAGTATTTGAATCATATTACTGAGATTTATTAGCCCTTTGAGTATGACTGTGAATGGTTTACCACAGTATTGAAAATTGATTTCAAAATCTTCATTGTTTTCGAGTGCTGTGCCAAGGATTTCCAGTATCTCCAGCATGTTGGCTTGTTAACAAAGACATCGGAAATGTGGTTGAAAGTTGAAATACTCTAATTACAGAAGATACTCGGCGTAATGTTGCTCATTATGGCAGCTTATACAATGTTAAAATGGTTAATCAACCTTTTATAATTTCAGTTAGAGTTCCAATGTGTGAAGTATCTCATGAAACAGTTGCTCATTTTGAAATATAACCTATGTTAAAAATAATAACGTAACTAGAGCTTTTATTATAAGTATCATACCGCAGAAATCCAAAATACTTTAGTTACCTCAGGCTTCGCGTCTTTATGGCGTGCCTTGCCTGTCGGTTTCCAAACAATACTCTTTAAAACGATTACTTATGTGGTATGAACTTATTTTTTGACTGTCGGTTCGCGTATGAATCCAAACGGGTGGCCTTATGCTAACTACCTGGGTGTGCATAGTCCTCACCCCAACTTTCTGGAATTTAGAGCAAGCCCATCTGTACTAAGGAGTATTTAGTCTCTTTTACGGCTTGTAATATATTGTTAATGTGTGCACGTAAATATTCTTTCGCATACTAAACTTCTAGATGACCATGTCTTATAATTTGTTACTTTAAGTAATTGCACTGCTGTCTCTTAAAATTTTCAAAAATCCCTGAATGGCTTTGATTCCGACCTATTTTTTCAATTACGTTAACAGTTCCCAAACCAGAAGATGTACAAACATTAGATGAAAATCATACGCTACAAAATTTATGTCATAAAAGTCACAGAAGTAGATTCTTTTTAACCCAAAGCTGACCAGCTACTTTGGATGTAAATATATTATTCCAATATTAGGTTGGTCGGTAGAAATATATGCAGGGCATGTTGATGTTGACTTATGAAAAACAGCTAAAATGTGAGGTTATTACGATAATAATTATTGTGTTCGTAATTTAAAAGAGGTGGCACGTGGGTTTAAAATACATTTATTCTTCGGATTACATCAACTGATTATGAATAACTTTACATTTTTCTGTTGAGCATCTATGGTATTGGGATAAGGTTTTAGTTTGAGGTGTTTTCATCCGTCAAGGCTCTGAAAATAGACACAAGAAACCTTAAAAAGCAAAAAACAAATCAATCCTAGCTTGTCAGTGTCTCCTTTTCTCGTCACAAAAGAAGTTCAAGGCTAGAGCACAAAGCTGGACGGCATTCAAACAGAACTCAACTGTCGTCTGGATATTTTAAAGATAACTGTTCCAATTGTGGAACAATTGAAACCATCGTCAGTTGACTATGGTTTGCAGAGAGACATACTCTATAGACCCATGTAAGGGTAGAGCAATTTATGAGCATTCAAAGTTCGCGAACCGGTTTTGGGCTGCAACACCTGTTTAGTGGTCAACTTTATTCTCTCTCCAATGGTTATTCCATCTTTGAATGTGTCCGCTTATTGAACCACTTAACACGGATTGAAATGAATATTCGCCTACCGGAAATTCATCTGGCTCAGCCACTGGAGTATTATTGACATTTGCTCGATTCCTCGAACTCAGGCTTGACTTCAGCAATAAATTAGCAGTTGACAAAAAATTATCTGTTTTTGTCGAGTTGATGCAGTCCTGTCATGGGCCTCCGCACGAGGAACTGCGTGGACGTCTGAATTTAGGTATGCGTAGGCGCCTTTGCAAGGAAAACAAAAATTTCGTTTTTAATTTACCTTTTTTGATAAATTAACCAATCGAATAAATTATATTTTCTTTGCCCCCTCTCTATCCCACCCTATATTTAGGGAGTCTCATTAATTTCTTCACCGATTCAAGAAGCAGGTAGGTTACAAAAAAGCGTCTTTTCTTTTTATTCCTCTTTTTCGCTAGACATTGATTGTAGTGCAATGTTTGTGCTGGTTATCGAGAAGGACGCCACATTTCAGAAGATTCTCAGTAGTTCTCTCTATAGAGACTTCAACCCTTGCCTCTTCTTGACGGTATATCAAGCTCTATGTAATGGTTATCTTTCTGGTAGGCTAAGGGTTACCCGGATCTAGCTACCCGTTCATTCCTGAGCATGCTGTGTGACAAGTATCCAGCACTTCCTGTCTACGCCCTAGTTGACGCTGATCCGCACGGTAGTTTATTTGGCTTACCTTTTTGATAACTGCTGTAGGAATTGGCATCTACTTGAATTATAAGTATGGTTCACAAGTAAGTCTTCTGAGTCCGTCACTTACTGTCTAACCTGTAAAATATGCTGCCAAAGTATAATTTTCCATACTTTACACTTAAAAAGGGTATATTTATTGTTTCCAGTATTTTCAGCCTGTAAAAACAGCCGAAGGCTTCAAACGTCTTTACTTGAGAATCCCGCATTGTGTGAATCCCATTAAAAGCTTTAGAGTTCCGACAATACAAAAAATCCACACGCACTATTTAAGTGTTTTCCTTCTCGCTCGAGTTTGACGATGTCCACCGTGTGCTCCACAGCACTGCGCCGCAGGGATGGTGATTTGCACCAGATTATAGTGAAAGCAGACTTGCGCTGCAGCTGCCTCGCTCTCTGTTCCACTCCCTCATCTGGTCCCGGTGTCAAAACAGTCAAGAAGAGTGGATATGGGAGAAGACACTTCTCCCTCTATAACCAACTGACTAAAACAAATGTACTTATAGGAGTAGTAATTATCAGTTCCTGGTTACAAATTATCCAATTTCAGCCTTGCCTGTAGTTTTGAACAACAGCAAACTGAATTCATATAGATGCTAATTAGTACCAGAACCTCCTCCATACGCCAGCCTCGACTTCTTCTTACCATAATTCTTATAATTGCCGTTGCTTGAAACAGCAGCTTTCACAGTGCAAATACTTTTATTGGGTTGTCCAGTAAAACACTATAGTTCAAGATGGCAAGTAGCAGTGGCATCCTGTGAAAAAGACGGGACCCACGTGTTTCTGTTTGCCCCCTTTTATTGTTCAATCGACCCCATCTAACTTATCATCACCAAAAACAGCAATTATGGTTTAAATTAGTTCGTTTGGGAGATTTACCATCTTTTCTTTCGGGGAATTTTCGTTAACTTCGTACCCTCGAGTTGACCCTCCCATTTACTAGCTTTAGATTGTATTTGTTGCAAAGTATGCACATTGCCCACTGCACCTATATTGTCGTCCCTTATACTCCCCCCCCGTTTTTAGGCACACGGCTATATATATATATATATGTTTAAGTGGAACCGAAGAAGACAAGGGAGACCGGAATTTTCAGTTCCGGCTTAAGAGCCAGCTGGGATTCTAACCTTTGGCCATTGTTATTTGAATCGAACGCTCTACCATTGAGCCACGAGCCCGTTGTTTTATATATATGATGAAAAGTGGGAGTTGGGATTATCACAATAGAGAGCTTGGTGGGGGCAGAGAGACAGAGGGACGGCCGTGGTTGGGAGGGGTGATAAGAAACGTGTAACGATAAATTTCCGGAGTGAGGGGCGGTGTTAAAGTCCCGATTGTGGTTCACGGGTCGGCGGGGCGGTTAAAGGATTTTGCATCTGGGTCTTTCCACTTGGCCAAACATGGATAAGCTATTGTTGGTTTAAGGTCGACGCGAGTCAGTGAGCCGTGCACGTAGACCTTCGTAATGTGCATCCAGGTCGACATGGCGGTTGATGCTGTTTGTGTTAGAGTGCCAAGCTTCGAGGAATTCTCGTGCCTGCTTGGTGTTAGCCATCGCGATCACTTGGCTGCGTCCCAATTGAAGTGGTGGCCACAGTCCACGGCGTGCGCAAGCACGAGGGATCGCGTTGGCGGATGACCTGTTTATGCTCATTTATGTGGGTTGAAGATATGCAACAACGAATAAAGACCACCACCATAGACGCCATAATAAAGAAACGGATTGAACTCCAGACGAAGCTGCGATTATTTCTCCGTCCTACCAACAAGACCAGCGTGTCAACGAGAGTTGTTAACCTCTCGAGAAGGATTCTCACACCCGCTGAAAATAGTCTACTATCGAAAGGAACAAAATTCAGCCATACCGATGCCGCAACTACAAACTTCCTCGCGAGCCTCGCATCTCTCCTATTGACCTCTGCTGTCTCTGAAGACATGCGCGCAGACATACGCAGCTGCGCCACTGGCCTCCTTCGGCAAAGGAAACACCGCCAGGTGTTTTCGATTGACGAAGAAAAAGGATTCTGGCCTCTGAAGTCTGATGACAGCCTAGATATTATGCCGACTGACAAAAGTGGCGCAACTGT
The DNA here is from genome assembly GCA_017591395.1 of Schistocephalus solidus. NCBI lineage: Eukaryota > Metazoa > Platyhelminthes > Cestoda > Diphyllobothriidea > Diphyllobothriidae > Schistocephalus > Schistocephalus solidus. The sequence goes on from WEDG01001272.1 coordinate 91,061, forward strand.
TATTATGGAAAAGATTGATTACATCAACAAATCTAATCAACTCTTCAATGACCAAGAAGCCTTCACACCACTCGATGCAGACCCAACAAAAAAGCAGGTCTCAGGTCACCCAAGCAGCAGGTCACCCGACTGAAGCTTATCAGTCCTGATGATTTCAGATTTATGACTCAGTGACCCCCGTATCGCACATGCGTATGGCCTTCAAAAGTTGCACAAAGCAGAAGTGCCAATGAGGATCATACTACCACTTATTGGATTGCCCACGTTCAACCTTGCCAAATGGTTATACAGGTACCTGAAGCATCTGACTGATGGATCGTAATATAACGTCAAAAATTCTTAGACCTTCCTTCAGGAGATCCAAGGCGTCAACGTAAGTCCTGATGAATGCATGCTATCATTTGATGTAGTCACCATATTTTCCTCAATACCGCATGACCTGGCAATTGAGAGTGTAACTCGACGCTTACAAGACAATCATGTCGATATTCCATTGCAACACGTTCTAGATATGCTTTAACTCTGTCGGAAGAAGTATTTTCAATTCGATGGGAAATATTATCAACAGGTTAAGGACACTCTGATGGACTCGCTTTTATCGGGACTCCTCGCAGAACTCGTATTACAACAATTAGAGGAGGATGTAATGCGAACTTTCAAACCAAAACTGTGGCTCTGATATGAAGATGATATCTTTGTTATCATCAAAACCTGCAATGTTGATCAGCTGCATCAGAGTCTGAATATCATTTCCCCAGCTATCCAATTTACTCGCGAAGAGCTAACAGGAAATATCCTCCCGTTTCTAGATGTCAGTTTTGGAAAACTGGAGAGCGTGCACCGCAAAGGCTCAAATTCTGACGTCATACTTAACTATGACAGCGACCATCCAGCGAACCACTAAAGGGGTTGCGTCTGAACCCTTATACACCGGGCTTTCCGCTACTGTATCAGTGATGAACTTTTTAAGAAGGAACTTGCTTACTTGTATCGCTTATTACGACTCAGTGGATACCCGGTGAGCTTTGTGAGAAACTTTCTCAGGTGCCAGGGACAACCACAAAGCGTCGAGTCTAATGGAGAAACAGTGTTGCGGAAATTATACCGTCTACCCTACAAGCAGGGAATTTCCGAAGCGATCGCCAGACAATTAAATTGGTTTGATACCTCCATCGCCCACAAGCCGGCGTCCTCCGTGCGCGCAGCACTATCGCGAGTTAAAGACCCTAGTAAAAGAGCAGCAAATGAATGTCATTTATCGAATTCCGTGTGCAAATTGCTATAGCTCTTACGTAGGCCATATGGGTCGACAACTTGGGACCCGCATAAACGAAAATCAACTAGCCATCAGCCGACGCGATCCCTTGTCCCTCGTGCTTGCGGACGCTGCGGAATGTGGCCACCACTTCAATTGGAACGCAGCCGAAGTGATTGCGATGGTTAACACTTAGCAGGCAGAGAGAATTCCTCAAAGCTTGGCACTACAACATAACCAGTATCACCACCATGTCTATCTGAATGCACATTTCGAAGGTCAACGTGCATGGCTCACTGACTCGCGTTGACCTTAAACCAACAATAGCTTATCCGTGTTTGGCTAAGTGGAAATCCACGGATGCGGTATCCTTCCCCTGCCGACGTGTGGACCACAATCGGGCCTTTAACTCTTCCTCTCACTCCCGACATTTATCGTAACACGTTTCTTGTCACCCCCCTCCCACTGACATCTGTCTGTCTATCTGCCCCCATCAAGCTCTTTAGTAAGATAATCCCAACTCCCATTTTTCATTTCGCCTGAAGACGGGCCGGTGTAACCTGCTTGAATGTTCATGAGTAAAACTCGATTCTTCCGACGAACCTTCTTTCTTCATTATCATCTCGGAATGCATACTGCCTCAGTTATATATATATATATATATATCAGGTACATTCTTTTATTCCTTGACGATGGGCTTGCGTGAGAGTTCGAAACGTCGGATGAATAAAATTCTGGTCCCAGAGAACGCCTTCCCGTTTTTCTTCTATATATATATATATATATATATATATATATATATATATATATATATATATATATATATATATATATATATATATATATATATATATATATATATATATATATATATTTGAATTACTGAAGTGGTTTACATATATATATACATATATACTGCGAAAAGCAAATGCCGATATTTCAAAAATGCTGTTGCATAACCGAGGGAGGTTGTGTTCGGTTAAATTATGTGAAGGTGAGTTTCCCTTGAATTTATGACATTTTAGGCCACTGTGCATCCTAACTCTGCTGGCCAAATCCAAGTTCTCCAATAGTACCATTGCATTCATAGTTGATGAAATTGATTTTACTCTCAGGAAAGTCCTGAAAACCATGTGCGGTCAAGTCTTTGAGCCTTTAGAATACTATTTACTCATTCGTCTTCTGTTGTTAGCCCAAGTAACATCTTAATTTTTTTGGGGGTTTGAAACTGTCTTTTAAAAGAATGAATCAATGAAACTCAGTGCGACAATCTCACCTTTCCTTCCGAGGTTTCAACTTCTTGGCATTCTTCCGTCCGAGCTATCGAGGTGGGTTAGAACTTGCTGATTAAATTTCGAGTTTTTAGACTGCAAATTCCCTCCGAAAGTTTGCTTGATTTAACGGAAACCGACAAATCCTTGATCAAGACCATGAAAGGACGGACTTACATGACTAGTGAACCGCAAGTCCTACAAGAAGTACCGCTGGCACCTTATCTTAAAGATGCATTTTTTAGTTGGAGACTCTAGAAAGAACGGGAAAGAAAGCTGAGATTCAATGTCTGGACGGTCTAAGCTCAGACTTCCTCTGTCTGGAGTACCTGAGGCGAAAGTTGCACCAACATTCAAACAGTCGACGTCTTAGCATGGTCGATGATAATTTTTCACATTTTTTTAGAATATAGACTTTAACTTGTTTTTTGCGAATACAATAAAAACACAAGCTTACTATTATTTATAAATTTGTTGCCAGAAAATACAACTGGATTTTTGATCAAAGCCATCTCCTGGAACATATTTAAAACAAACAGTTGGATTATACATGACGAAGACTAGATGGTTGCTTCGGACTTTACTTGGCATTTAGTCTAGAAACTTTTGAAAGCCTACAACTTCGACTTAACCACTGAAATCGACATGATTCATCGTACTAGCAAAGCTGTGCGCCACATTTGAATAATCTAGCTTATTGTATTTTGGTAGTTGAAGATGCTTTAGCTCAGTATATCACTGTGTTAGATCCTTCATGTGTCATTTTTGGTGTCATGTACTTAAAATTAGGCTTTGTTCACAGTCAGGTTCGTCTTAGACAAAATAGTACTCGATGTGGTAGGTTGATTTTTAGTTAGACTGATATAGAGTAGGTAGTTAAAGGCTGACCAAAGAATGCATTTTGAACACGTCCAGTACTTAGTTTCCAACTCAGCGCTTTGCCTCCAAAGGACTCGTCTGATGAGGGCTATTTTTGCTGTCGATATAGTTTAGATCTTTCTTATGAAGTACCCCAGACCTAGTCAAGTTTTCAGCTCGCAGTGGCAAAAGGAACTGCGTGCGAATGCCGGTAACTTTTGTGAATTAGAAGACAATGGAAACAGGAAAAATTACTCTTGATTTGCCTGTATTCATCAGTCAGATATGTCCTAGGCCTTATGTTTTCCCCATATCCGAACCTTATTGGAGAAGCCAAACGTTTGTATTTGTCCTGCAATCGGGTTGGAGCGATGAAATTTCCTCTTATTTGGTCGATAAGCCCGCTGCAGAGATGTCACAAGGAACATCAGTCAAAAGTTAGGCATGAGTTAGTTGGTCCAGAGAGCAAGTGTACCTTGTGACCCCGTATCCCATATATTTCTCAAAATTGGAATAAGAAACGTCACCGTTACGATCTTCAAATCTCTTCAATGACTCTCACTCTCGTCGTCATTGTTTTGAAGGGCTTTAATTATATAATGAATAGAGCATTGCTTTGCGCCCCTGTCTTGGAGTTTGAGTCACTTTTGGTCAGTAGTCCCTTTGTTTCACCTACCGACTAGTGTTAATATAAACAGCAGAAATTAATGATGTTTAATTCAGGTGATAAAGTAGTGAAAACGCTTACGTTGTTAAGACTGGCCTTGAGGTAATATGAATAACAAGTAGTTTCATATTTATCAGTGCTCTTGATTCGTACGCATCATAATTCCAAACCAGATTCCAAACAATTGACTACTGGCCGTCGGCCGGATGTCTTCGCACCTGCTTGTGTTAACCACGCGCAAAAAAACTTTAAGCGAATGCATTCTTTCCATTGTGTTTTGGTGCTTATTAATGTAATAGTATTAATTAGGAGTATATGAAAGTGCATTTGTTCTGAGGATATGCGGAAAACTGTGTGGTATTCAAACATAATACTTACAAGAAGAAAATGCTTAAGTCTTAAAAGGCTTGCTGACAATTGTTTGTGTTAGTATTCCATATTTCATTAAAGTAACTCACTATGTATGTAATGTGAGCCATATCTATGGCCATATTGTTGAACACCAAAAAGCTTTCAGTTGAGGAATTTCAGGGTTTTGCTGCTTCCGAAAGTATCGTCCAAATACGAAGAAAAGGCAACTGAGATTTTGGGTATTCTATAACATGATTTAAGTTATACAGGCAAAGGGGTTCATATCTCAAATTTGCACTGTCTTGATAGTGGAAATTTGCGTTTCATTCACGCAGGTGAGTGAAACATGCGTAAGCAAGGGTCATGCCACTACTGGGCACAGGCAGATTTCGATTTTTTATCCTTGCTAACTAGCTAAATTATTTTGCTGAAGTTATATGAAGCAATTTTCATTGCTAACTAGGCAACTAACTAATTTTACTGGTTATGTGAAGTCACTTTATATGACGAAGGGGACAAAATACTTTTAAAAGTTACACACTTTATTTTTTAGCCACAAAAAACGCATGAATTAACTTTTATTATGCATTAACTGAAGCCACGTCCTTTGATAACAAAAATGGGAACTTCTGTGGGAAACTCAACATGTTTCATATCAGGGCGCTTCAATATCTTAGTATCAATTGAGAACTAGGTCTCCGCGCCCGCAAACATTTGTCTGTGAAACCACATTAGGAGGAGTACGAAACATTTGCAAAAATAATTTCGTCGTACTTGTACTTGCTACGAATGCAATCATGCCTGATCTAACCGGCCTCGATGGTGCCAGGGGTTGTGCCTCTCCACAAGTGACGATCCGCGGCAGCAGACCTGGACAGCTCAATCCCTTCTCTTCGCCAACGACGGGTGCCGAATACCGAAGTTCCAAGAACAATTTCCATGTCTTGACGAACTGTGCCGAGCCAGGTTTTGAGCTGGCCTCCTCTTTGACGCCTCCAATTGGGTAGTGGGGCCGCATCAAGGGCAGTAACACGTAGCTCGTGAGGTGTACGACGAAGACCGTGCACAAAACACCTCAGTTGTCGTTCTTGGAAGAATGGGGATATACTAACGATGTTTTCGCAGCGAGTGTAGACTGTCTAATTTGAGACGAAGTTATTGTACTTCACTCGGAGGATGGTCCTCAAGCAGTGGTGGTCAAATGCCTCCAGTTTTAGCTCATATTCCACGCATATAGCCCAGAATTTACAGCCATAGCAAAGGACAGACCAGACAGACACATGGCACACGCGAATCTTTGTGGCGATAGAAATGCCGCGTCATTCCCACACGCACTTTCTAAGGCCGACGAGCAGCATCGATTCGGGAGACAATGTCATCCTTAGTCCATTTGGCAGCAATTTCACCCCAAGGTATTTGAAACTGTCTTCAATTCGACGGCCATCGATCTCAAGACGTGCCTTCTCCTCGGCAGGGATGCAGCTTGTAAAAACTTTGGTCTTCCCCGTGTTTACGGACGAGCTGACCGATTTAGCGACCTCATTTATCCGCGACACCATAGACTGCAGATCCCTAAAGCTTGAACCTAGTAAAACAATGTCATCTGCGTAGTCGAGATCAGCCGGTCGGCGTCCGGGTGCAAACTCAACAACGTCCTTTTCATAGAGGGCCTTCCGAATAATCGAGTCGATAGTGTAGTTGAATAGAATGGGCGACAGGATACAAACGTGTCGAACGACAGACCGAATACCATATGGATTCGAAAGATTGTTATGGACCAAAATTCGCGCAGTAATTGAGCTGTAATAGGCCTTGATCATGGCGATGATTTTCGGTGGTAGACCATCTAGTGTGCACTGGATTAAACGCGGCGGCGAAGTCGACAAAGCAGACGGCCGTACCTATGGCGGAATTCAAGGATGAGCCTTATTGTGAATATTTAGTCCGCACATCAACGCCTTGCACGGAATCCGACTTGGTTGATCTTGAAGATTGATTTCCTCTCTACATTAGACTAGGAAAGGTGCTTATAGCTGTATTTTTTCACAAAATCAGGAGCGCTTTTGGCGCTGGGTGTTAAGTAACAGAAGTGGTCAAATGACTGGCTTTGGGCAACCCATGGAGGATGTAGCAGTGTAAGAAAAGTAATAATAAGCTATTACCTTACCTAAACCAGTTTGTTTTAATTCATTTCCCTAATACAACTCAACCAATCATCACCGGTGGGAGCCGACCTTGTCAATGGAGATGTTATAAATACGGCTGAGGAATGAAATCCTGGATCCCCGTTTTCCGGCCGCATCTACGACCAGGAACCATCTCCGCAACCCGTCCGTCGCTCCTCCCGGATCTCAACTGAACAGCCATCCAACGGACTTAGATTATTTTTGTACCTAGGTTCCCCTTCCCATTAGTTTCTTACTGTACTTAGGTTACTAGTATATTGTACACATCCACGTCTTCCTTTCCTTCTGGGTCGCTGCTTGTACGTCTCGGGCACGTTACAAATTAGTGGCAGCGGTGTTTTTCTCAAAATGGGTGATAATTTCCTGGGGAAATTGGTCAAAGAGCTGCAGAAGCTCACCGTGCATTCTGCGCCCCAGCCAGAGAAGCTGACTCACGAAACAAATTTCGCTCGCTGGGAGGCGCGTTGCGAAGTCTACCTCCAGGGTCTCGATGCAAGGGCGCACAGTGGGGCTATCCTGACCCTTCTGGACGATGAGGTCCAGAAGGTTGATCAGTCAACCCTAGCACCGAAGTGAACACTTATTAACATATGTAGGCTGTAAATTTGGGCATGGCAGGCGACAAAATCCACTACTGACTCATGAAGCAGATTCAGCACTGACATGTGCGGGAATTTCTTTTATTTGGGCGTATTGACTGGCAAAACTGAGCAGACCATTAGGGCGAGCCGCACGTGATCAGCGCCCTGCTCAACGCGTAGATGTTAACCAAAATTCTGAAATGTGTTTTCGATTAGAAACGATTACGTAAGCGGGGTCGCATTATTATTTATCCTGCAGCTTAATCCTCAAATACTGCAGTCATTTCGGCTTTTGAATGAACCTTTTTCCAGCTAACTATAAAATGGCACTCTGTAACAAATGATTACTTAACTAGCATGGATATTTCCAATTAATTTTCTATGCCCTTTTAAATGCAAGTGCATGCGATAGAAAACCTTATAAAAGTAGTCTTTCTTGTACTCATTTTGTAGCAAATTATGTCCTCTTCAAAATTTATACTTGAAAAGAGAGTGATTATTTTTTATTTTCAAAGATATTTTAAAATCGTGACATTAAGCGCTGCATCTGTCCAGTTATCGATGTTGCTTGTAAAGTATACACCTTGGACCATATCGAGCGCAAATGTTAATGAACCCCGTATGACTTTTATAAATAGCGTAGACAGATGCATGGTTTTCCACCCTTTGAAAACGTACAACTTCTAGTTTGGAAATCCTGAATGCAGGTATAACAGCTTACAGGGTTCAAAATTATTCAGAAATTGAAACTTGTTTTAAACTGAGTGATAACTTTCCTTCAAGTATAAGCTTTTACGAAGACGTAATTTGCCATCAAAAGGGTACAATAAATAATAATATGGTGTACGTTTTCTTTAAAAATATGTTTTGATTTATGGTGCCACAAAAATCGATGGTAAAAATTAATCGTACTTAAGCAGACATTATTTTATTTAGTTTAGTAGTTGCAGACCGCGCGAAAGAAACTCACACAAAATCCAGCATCCTAACGTGACTGAAATATCGCGTGATTACGCTGTAGGATGATTAATATTCCAACCCTACTTAGGTAAGTTTTTCTAATACAAAACAGAGTTTCAGTAAACATTTCGTTAGATAGCACATATACTATAGCTCCTGAAGGCCTCATAGCTCACATAAGATTCCGTAAAGGCCATATGAGGAGTCATTGCAGCCTTACCTTCGGCCTCGACTTGACAACCTTCCAAGCCATGACGGCTATCGCATCTGAATAGTTTCAAAAATGCTCCTTTCTTCGTAAGGAGAAGCAGGACGCGAGATCCAAATACGATGGACCTCACTTTCTCGGCCCTCTTGCATGCATTGGTAGTTTATCAGAATTAAGGCAACTGGGTGCAAACTCAAGCGCTGCGGTTGACGTGACGTAAATTCATTGAAAGCGGGCAACTCCGACTGTTAACAGCTCCGCGGCTTCAAACAAGATCGACAATAAGGAAAACCGCAGCCGCTCGTCTGAACAGCATATCCAAATTAACGCAATATCTTATGTTGTACTTGGACTCAACGACCAACCCACCGGAAAGAGTGACACAATCTTTACGCTCGAAATAGGTTCAGAAAGCGACTTTACTCAGTAGGTCTGACTAGCCAGTTCTTATTATTTCATCGTTGTTCAAATTGGGACCACCCGGCTTGGTTACCTGAACAAAGCTAGTTTATTTTTTGGTTTCAGTTTGCAAAAGACCACTGATCCGAAAATACGGATGTGAAAATTGGTTCAAAAATGAGCTATAAAGTTGTGTGGAGCTGCATAGCTTGAGTCTTTGGGGAGCCTGAGTTTGAGTTCATATGAATACAAATGCTGGAAGGCAAATTCATGCGGATGAGCGTGTAAGTTAAATTTTGATATTGTACTCCTTGAAGAGATGGCTTGCAATGACAAGTCTTTGGATTTCACTGGTGCCCTCGTAGATTTCTGTAATGCGAGCGTCACGATAAAGTCTTTCGGCAGGCATATCTGACACATAACCCATACCACCGAGGATTTGGATGGCCTGCAAACGCATAAAAAAAACAGCATATTAGCGTTAGCATTCTTTCCTACGAAGAAATGTAAGAAAACACAATAATTAAATTCAAGCTAAAAAAATATGAAGATCGCACATTCTAGCCAACATCGAATGAGTAGTTCGAGGTGAGTCTTAACGCCATGGGTAAACGCGTGTCAGTGACATTATCATCGTACAGCCATCCATTGATTCACCGTAAGCACGTCGCACACGTCAGAAAGGCACGAAAATTTCAAGGTTAGTGGAGAGAGGCGATCCGTTTAAGGTTGCCTTCTTTAATGATTCATATGGGCTGCAACGGCAGGAGCATACAAGAGGGCGAACGTTCACCTGTAAGCAAATGCACCAAACAATTAATTTTGCATTGTCCTTAAAGTTATGGGGGTTCATAAATTCCGCCCCGACCACCGCCACAACTAAGTTAACTGACTGCTCATGCGGATATGTTTGAATTCCTTACTGTCTTCATATGCAATACCCATCGTTCTGCATCTAAGAAACGCCCATGTGCAGCTGAATGAAAGCTCCTAAAACTCGTTGGAACCATTATGCTCAGTTTCCTATGTTACGTGCAGTGTTTTAATGTTGTCCTCGAGACGCTGGGCAGAGGGTCGCAGCATCTCTTCAAATATACCTTGCACATAGCAGCGAATCGAATTTGTGAAGTTCTCTCTCCTTCTCCGAAGCCGAGGAAGCTGCACGACCAATCCCTACTGTTTCGGAAATCCAAACTCCTGTCCCATATGCAAGAAACCTCTGAAACGCAAGTCCAACACATAAATCAGTTTGGTGTATTTAGGTGCGGCCAGCCGTGTCTTTCTTCCACGCAACGTGAAGGATGGCATCTCTAAAGGGCCTCAGGTTAACGCCAGCTATCGCATCTCACATAGTAATTGTTCCTATGTAAGTAGAAGAACGCAAGCCGGTCCTACATTGAAACGCACCAGTGTCACTCGTCTTTACGGACAGACTTGAAAGTGACCACAGCTTCAGCTGGGGCGATGGTGAAGTGATTTCCACTGCCAACAGAAAACAGGTGTGAGTCCTCGACGCTGTGTCAACCGTCAGCTTGAACTGGACGCTCACTATAAAAGCCTGTGTGCACGTCTCACTGACGAGCAGGACTGGAATGGCCAGGATGAGAATAGTACTAGCGGATAGACACAGTCGCAATATTTTTGTCTACCCAAAAACGTGCTTACCTGATGGGTAACAAAGGTAGCCGTTTCAGAAGCGACCAGTTTGGCCAGGGCAGCCTGCTGGTGATGGGTTCACCTTTGTCCTTCATCCGAGCCGCTGAATACGTAAGAAGGCGAGCCGATTGTATGCGTGCTTCCATGTCAGCCAGTTTTGTCTGGATGGCCTGTAGACTACCAATAGGAGCACCGAATGCGCTACGCTTACCTGCGTAGTCGATGGCGCAATCAAAGGCCGCCTATCAAGGTAAACAAAACAAATAATGACGACGAAAATTTATGGAGAACATTTTTAAAGCCTCACTTTAAGCTCAGCATTAACAGATGAGGCTGTGGAAAGGATGGCAATTTACCTGACTGGCATTACCATGTTGACTGAGAAGTTTTACCGACAGAGTTAAAGGAGACCGGAACAGCCATTTTTGACTAATTTACTATTTCGAATTAGCTATGACGCAAAATTAGAAGGTGAATAGCTGCTAATTTATTATTGGTCTGACGAGTCCGCCCAACTCGTACTTGTTGAGCCGCGGGCTGACTCTCTTTAAGTCATGCTGGGAAATACTGGGTGCCACTTTGGGGTGAGGTCAGCCCACCTGGTTTGACTGCAGGATGGGATACACGGACTTTCGGTTTCACTTTGCAGCTCTGATCCAGAGCAATCGTATACGGTCACTGTTGCCGATCCGCGTTAAGTACTACTACTACTACTACTTGGCGGCGGACTCGAGTAAAACAAAACCGAGTATTTAAAGCCCGCTACTGCCGCATGATGGCATGCGCCCAATTGATGAATGGAATTAGCACGCTGCTGCATGCGCTCAGCCAGACCGAGCTTCGGCCCGTCGACTAGGAACAACGAGGCAGAGCCGGTCTCTATGTGTTCACGTGACCCAACCAGCAGGCGAGCTGGCTTGACCTTTGACCGACCGCCGGAACCATTCCGTGCAGGTCTTAACAGAACACGAGATGACGCATGCGCATACGCCCACACGCCACATGTGAACGTCCACCTAATAACATCAGTTAACGCGCATTGTGATCGATCGGATAGGCGAAGAGCAGAGGCGCCGTAGAGAGGCTTGACTGACCAACGGCCGCGCCGTGCTAGATTATTGAAAGCTATTTGAGACGGGAAACAAAAGTGAAGAAAATTGCACAAAGCAGAGCGAGCATTCCACATTGCTTCACTTCAGCCGCACTTTTTAGCGGTGGTGTAGGAGTGACTTTTGTAGCATGAATACCGGGCTTACCGCTAAACAGCTAAGTAATTGTGTCCAGTTTTTAAATAAACGACACTAAATCCCAATGCACACAAAAATAGTCGCTGGTTTAGTCTGAAAAGGAATATAAAATTATGTCAATCGTTAAATAAAAGGCATTGGTGCGAACCCAACTTACGACGACTGCGTCATGAGATGCCGATTTATTTCAGCCCCGAAAGCGATAAATGGGTCAATAAAGCACCTCAAAAAACAGAAGAGTTTGAGAGATAAGTTATTCCGCTCGTACTTGTTTCCTTCTCGGCCATAGAGGTCTCCAAGGGAAAGTGTCCAACTGGAGGGCAGCTTGTCGTGCCGCAAACTGCACTCACCCCACAGAGCCCAAAACAAATAGAATTAGGCGAGGATTACTTACATGCTCCCATCCCCCCTCCCCTTAATGGGACACGGGGAGAGGAAGGCCCAGCCCAAGCAATAAAGGTGAAACAGCGCATGATTTCAGGAAGGTGAAATATTTCCATTTCCTAACCCTAAAATTAGTCCTAACATAAACCGTAACCGTAGTCGTTGCCCTAACCCGCCAGTTAACAGTAACCCTAAATTTAATCCTAAAGTTACCTTAACACTGACCTTTAACCTGAAAAATAAATATAAAATATTAAAAATAGCCCTATCATACACCTAAACCGTAGCCCTAATGATAACCCCATGTCTACCTTAAACCTTACTCCTACAGTTAACACTAACCCTGACCTTAATCTTAACCCCAATCTTAAATCTAACCCTAATTTCACTGGCGATTGGCACAAAGTCATATGTACTGTGGAAGGTTTCTGTTATTATGTCATGTTTAGGGGGTCATATGAGTAATCCTTACCTCGAATTAAGTCACATTTCTTAGTTTATTGGTATTTATAGCCAAATTATTGGGTGGGGAAAAGGAGCTATAGTTCTCTGATAATCACTTACTGAAATTATCTACACATCGAGGTGTCACGCATACGCAACTGACACGGTAGTCTGACAGATGCTTCCTTCACTACACACCTATCATACCGTCTCAGGAATAAAACACCCAACGTCATCTTATTACATCGTACATTAATACAGACATCCCTGTTGACAAGGTGAACAACCGACTAAGTGAAAAGAACTAAAAATTGGTAGACGGCGCAAACTAAGGCCTGAAGGCGTACTCGCGCAATGTGCAAATCACATCAGCATCTCAATTTCCGGTTCATCTGGCATGGGATTTACCTGCGCCAAATCTGCGTGATTCCTTACCTACAAGCTTGTAGCATATCTTGGACGGGCGCCTTCAGGTTACCTTCACCACCAGTTGATTTCTAGGTTCTGATGGCCCACTGCCGCATGGGGGAAGGAAGAGATCTTAAGAAGGAACCCCTTCTCATGACAAAGCAGTGCACTCCGCACTATAATCAATCTGACGTGCCGCAGTCTATAATGATGTGGTAACTCGGTCCTTCTCAGGACAGAGGAGCAGACCGCTATGATTCGTCCTGTGTATGATCTTTATGGCCGGTCCATTAATTTAAGGTTCAAGACCCCTCGCCTGGCTCCAGTCTGGTACACATGGAACAGGAATCAGGTAGTGTTTGGCAGGCGTAGGCGGACTGTTTAGCTTTGCCAGCCACTGAGTCCACGCCATCTGCGGTCCTACTAACTATGCCTTTCACTCAGACCCAGGTGGGCGAGGGAGGAGAGAGTGTGACCGATGCTGCGCAATTCTGTTATCACTTTAAACTAATTCTCTCACAAGTCAACATTATGTGCCCCCTCATCGTGGAACGTACGATGGACATCGTCATTTGTGATATTAGAGCTGTAGGGTGCATCCAAAGACATGCAGGTCTCCGGTAAATGGAGCATATGTCAGAAAGCTCAGCATGATGCCAGAGACTCCGCCGTTGGTACAATGGAACTTTTATTCACCAGCTTACAGCTTGCCAAGTGCATAACTTGGAGGCGGCCTACATTCGAGAGATTGAAACTGGTTTGAAACAAAGCAAGGAAAAACCTCTGACAAATTCATTGTGGGCCTTAGTTGTTTGCCCCGCACTCTTGTTTTAGCAATCCGATTTACCGCACGATATCTAATTTCGAGGCCAGGTCGTAGGTGGCACGCGTAGATGGACTGTTTAGCTTTATGAGTCGTTATGTTCACATCAGTTTTTAGTCGCCTTTCCACCGGTGCTAGGTGGGTGAGAGAAGAGGGAGTCTGGCAGATACGGAGAAATTCAGCTTCATTGTAAACGAATTCACATACACGTGATTGCTGAGCCAACCGCGCTGGACAGTAGTGAACCTCCCTGTCATTGGGTTCTCGGTTCAGTGCCGGTAAACATCTTCACTTGCTTTCAGTAGCAACAATAGAAGGCACGTTGATTCCGAAACGTATTAGCTCATCGGAAGATAGTTTGGTAAGGATGCCCTGTATGGCCGCCTCACTAGGACACGGGAATGGGAACGTCTCGTCTACATAACAAAGGTGGGAAGGGTAAAAATTCCCGTAGCTTGACCCTAACACTAACATAAAATTAAACGGTACCGTAATCTTAACCCTAGCTCTACCCCAAACTTCAATATTCAGTTAATACGAACGCAAATCTTAACACCTAACCTAATCTTCATCCCAACTTCAACTCGGGCCTTAACCCTAACCCAAAACTAAGCCCTTAACCTTAATTCCAAACCTATGTTCCCCGGAATTGGGCGCAAAGGCACATGCATTGCGGGCGGTGCCTAGTCCCGTGTCCTGAATAGACAGGTGTACAAGTCATCCTTGCGGAAAGTTTTAAACGAATGGTGCCGGCATATGTACCTTCGCAAAAATTGTTTAATTAACCCTTTACACGCGTCCCTACTGAACGGATGAGGATTAAATTGCCTGATATTTAAACAAACTTAGTAGCAGGCCTGACCAGGTGTTCGGTACATATTGCACTTCTGAAATGCACACAGAAGCAGTTACTTCAGGCAGCGGCAAGATAACGGGAGGAGGCTCATGGAAAACAGTAGTAAAGAGGTAAGACTTTACCTGCGCAATGCCAAGGGCCTGGCCGGCTACGCCGATTCGTCCACCATCTAGGGCCTCCATAGCGATCTTGAAGCCCATACCCTGTTCACCGAGGAGACCTGAATGCGGCAAGTGACAGTCCTCAAAGGTCAGAGTGCAGGTGGAGGTGGCCCGGATACCAAGTTTCTCCTCCGGCTTGCCCACTACCAAGCCATCTCGTGGTGTCCGCATGACGAAGGTCGAGATACCCTTGTGTTTTTTACTGCGATCCGTCGTGGCAAAGACAATAGCGGCCTCTGCCTCGAGTCCATTTGTGATCCAACACTGGGGGAGAAGGAAAAAAAGACAAACAGAAAGAGTGAGTACCAACAACGGGAGGGTTTTACTAACTTAGAAGGATGTCTGATGCAAAACGTCCCACACACGCATGAACAACTTTTGTCAGATGACCTAAGCCAGAGTCTGTGCGCGGTCGCATGGTGACGTGAAGCTAATATTCATAAGAATATGCATTGACATAAGAAAGGAGACAGAACAGACCCCCGAAAACTCACAAAAGTGTGTATAATCGTCATCCATACCAGCGTGGCTCGAATTTGAAAGATGAAAAGGTGTACGCACATTGAACACTATTTTCCGACAATTCGCCATCAGGGAGAGCAAAGTACCCTCTACTCCATAAACGTTGTAACTGTTACGCTCAGTGTTAAATAGAGGCTTGCAAATGGCCGCCTTGCAGTGTCTCAAGTTAGAAAGTAAAAGTAAACAGTCAATGAATACATAGTGCTAAGTTATGCTCGCATCAGGCATCACAAAGGGCTGTTTCACGTAAGGTATGGTCGGATAAGTCTATTTGGCATTTACCGCTGCGGTCTAATTGAAAAACAAAATAAGAACTGCGTTTTCCTTCTCGGTTCTAGTCTAAAAGGAGCACCGTCAGAAACCAGTTCCAAACCAAAACAGGAAGGGTGAGAATCCAAAGGGCAGCCACGCCCTATAAATACTGCGCCACTTGTGCCACATATTATCTTTTTGTGCGACCGTCTCTGAAGATGCATTTGCGAGAAAATCCGAAACATTAGGCTAATCAAGCTCTTTTCCAGTGATCGTGTCTTCTTCGTCACGACTAATTCCTGGACCTCGCCTCTTCGCTTCTCTTGGCATACTTAAGCAACTTTATCGGTTGTATTGATGTTTTTAATTTTCTTTCCCTGGAGTCCTCGTCTACCGTCAACTTTTGACTCTAACCATTGAAGCCCCTTTTTACAAACAGTCCTGTATTACAGGGGTCACTGGGTTGAGTTTGCTCATTGGACTTTTATATAAGATTCTCGCCACATTAATAACCTATTCCGTTTTACGATCAGGTCAGATCAGCGAAAGACAGTTCATGGGAAAATGAGGTCGTTGTAAGGAGGAATTAACTCGATTGCTATAGCAAAAGTTCTGTAATTCCGATGCTTTGGATCTACAACCGCAGCCACCATCTAATTCAAAATCGGAGACGGTAGAGAAACACAGAAGGCATTATTTGTGTCATACTCTATGTAAAATCACCGAACTCGTCCTGATTGATAAACTGCATTAGAGGCGCTGAGCCCTCATCACCGGGGTTTGCAAGTGATGCAAAAGCTCGTGATCTTGTCAGGTCCGAATAAGTACTCGTTGCGTATTCATTATCAATTGCGGCAATTGCGTAACAATTAATCAGTCACTTTGACGAAACACGTGTTGGAGATTTTAGCTACTACCTGTGATGATGAGGGAGGACAGTGAAGACAGGAGCAGCAATCTACGAAGCCAACCAGATCGCCGCCGCCAGGCCAAAAGGATGGCTCGAAAGTCACTTACGTCTTGGACTCAAATCGCCAATGCACAAGCCCTTCCGAAATGCCCACGCGGTCAACGCACCTTCTCCGCGCGAATTGGCCTGGTCGGACATCTTCGGACGCAACAATCCGACAGCTTCATCTTTTGCGTCAACTTGTGCCAACCGTCCTTCGGACGACTCCCCACGGTCATCCCTGGCACCAATTCCAACGCTCCCACCATCATAGCGACCACATATCAAATACTCATCACCTGATACCTCCCCCCCCCCATCAGCGATAGAGACTCGGCCCTAACCTCTCCTCGTTGCGACCGCAACTTCACCTCACGCATCGGCCTGGTAGGTTGCTCGCGAATCTACCGCACAAAGACTGGTGAACCAAGGCCTGTAGCACCAACCCACAGCAGAGATCGCCGCCTCCACTGCCCTCGCGCATTCACTCATCGCATGGGCTTATTCGGTTACATGCACATCCATGACAGCGGAATTTACCGCACTGTTGACAACACCGATCCCCGATGCACACCCTCCTCTCCTGCCATCCTCACTTCCACTGCCGCACCTACTACCACGAACGACAATCACCCAGCCCCTCCCGGTTTTTCCTGCCTACAGTGCGCCCGCAACTTCACCTCACGCATCGGCCTGGTCAGTCACCTGCGAATCCATCGCACGGAAACTGGCGAACCAGTTCCTGGGGCTCCGACATATATTCGTCGCGCCCGCCTCCACTGCCCTCACTGCTCACGCACATTCACACACCGCATGGGCCTAAAACGTCAGATGCATCTCCACAAAAACATGCGGTAAACCACCGTAGGCTGAACCACATCAACGCACACTACCTCCACCAATGCATACACAATACTCTTGCGGTATCCTAGAAACCGTGGCTTAGAAGGCTGTCAATGTGATGCTTAAACCAGACCACGGCGTCGGCCCAGTGTGTGTTATGCGTTAAGTGGCTGACAAGTAGACTGGGAGTCAGACGGCGATGACTCCTCCATAGCCCCTGGCTTAGTGAATCCTGGTGTGAGCGTTAAGGGGGCCAGGTCGTCATGTGGCGCGCGAAGACGGGTACGCCGGCCCGTGAGCCAATGCGCCCACTCCTACATAACCACTGACTGGCTCGGACGGTGATCTGATTGTGGGGGTTGGGGAAAGAGTGAGGTCGAAGGCTCAGCTCATTTTTCCTCACCATAAACAATCTGGCGTTTTTGAAACTATCACGGTGTGCTAAAAGCCGTGGCTTGTAAGGTTGCCAACTGACGGGATAACTCGGACCGCGTAGTAAGTCCAGTGCGTGAGTTTGTGTGCAATGGACGACGGGCGGACTGAGATTCAGGATGCAATGGCTCCTTCCTAATTTGCCCTTTATGGCACTCCCACTCACTTGGGATTCGAGCCACCGCTATCCTGTATCAGTGTGTGCTTGTTTCATGTTGGACCACAGTGCGTGGGCCTGCGCCCTCTCCCATCTTCTGTATTCTTGACTTCATCTTGACACCGGGTCCAGGTGGATCAGTGGACCAGAGAGTGAGGTAGATGCAGCGCGAGTCTACTCTTGCTATAATCCAGCGTGAGTCACCGTCCCTGCACAGCATACGGTGGGCATAGTCGAACATGATGGTTAACTCTTCCTAACAGCATAGGTTTTTTGAACACCACTACAATTATTGTCACAAACGAAAACACCTCATTGTCATTTGACTGGCAGCCAAGAAAACGACGTGGAGAGGTTTCTGAAATTTGGCCTACTGTCCTTTTTGAGAAGGACAAGTGTATCATCCGCAAATCGAACACCAAATTTCGGACTGTGGCGTTGGAATATCGGTGACTCCAAGCTTTCCGAGGCCATCCCGGTTAGAAGCCCAAAAATTAGCGATATTACTGGCTTTCTTTTCACCTGAATTTAGATCATCCCATCAGATAAGAGGTACACGTTGAGGGTTTGGGAGTTTCTGGGGCAATTCTCAGCCCCTCTTGTTTGCTTTACTTGGAAAAGACGGACTTTTGCAACTGTCAGGTCTCTAATAATAGGTGTAAATAGGACGACCTTTTAAGCACGAAACTTAGAATTGTGTTTCTTCAGAAACTAGAGGCATCAGAATAAACACTTCGTTATCGCGTAAGTTGGACAGCCTTTTGGTGATATAAGGATGTCAGATTTGTGCAAACTGAGAAGAATGCAGAATAGGACTCTTACACTTCGCCGATAATGCTACCAACACAATGAATGACTTGAATTTCGAAAAAATCAAAGTACAGCGCTCCCTACGATAGCAACGGCGTCACGTGCGCTTAGCGTGATCGTACGTTTGCAGAATTTTCGGATGGGAGCAATGGATTTAGTAAAATAGGAGCAGCTGAAACTCCAGTGACCAGATAATCTGTCCAATTTATTTGTCAGGATGAAAGGCGTGAAAGTACAACCCCCTCAAATGTCGTGAGATGTTAGTTAGTCGCGGAGATATTTTAAAGACCATCAGATTCAGTGTGTGGTTGAGGTTTTGATCTACACAGACCGTCAGCCGTAGTCTTGCTGAAGAACTGCCACAGATCGGCGGGGCAATTTCTGGCTTGCTTATCGTCGTCAGACTGCCATCTCGAAAATTAATTTGGGAAGGCCCGATATTTGCACCTGAGTCTATCGGTTTTCAGGTATTCGAGTCAAACGTTTTATCGCTAGAGTCACAAGTTTTCCAATTGGGTATTTGATTTTGAATACCCAAGATCGCTTGCGAGTGGCATTTACCGACCTGTCTTGATTGCGCAATACAAATATGCATCCGTTCTTTCTGCCTTCGATATCCGATGGATGGTCCTTACAGGCAGTCGAATTGCAGCAACCAATCAGTTATCGCTACCTAAACACGCGAGAAGTATTGAGTCATTCGTGGCACGGCCCCGTAGGCCGGATTCGATAGGATTGAACAAAATGGTTTCAGTTTAGTTAAGATAATGTAATTCTGTGACGTGCCCATCTAAATCTAGTGTACACATGCAATAATTTGAAATTTCTTTTTGTCAAATAGTTAGTATGCACTAACAGATAAGCAGCAGCCGGTAATAGAATAAGTTTCGACAAAATCCAGCCCCCCGTACATTCGCCTTCTCACCTTGACACCATTGAGGATCCAACCGTCGCTATCCTTCCGAGCGAGAGTAGAGGCGGCCCCAGCATCGCTGCCATTGTTCGGTTCACTGAGGGCGAAACAGCCCACACGATCGCCGTCTAGGAAGGGCAGGATAAACTCGTCAACCTGCTGGCTGCTGGCGTACTTTATCAGAGGAGCGAGGTAGAGCGAGTTGTTGACTGAAAGGATGCAACCAACCGAGGCACAGCCCCGACTAATTTCCTCCATGGCGATGGCGTAGGCTAGGTAAATCGCTCCCGCTACCGCCGTAGCGCTCCGGCACTAGCATCGACATGAGACCCAATCGGCCGAGCTTCTGGATCTGTTAGAAAAATATTGGACGATTTTATTAGTTTACAAGGACAAGGCCATTCATGTACATGTGGTCCACGATCTGTGTGTCAATTAAATAGGGATGACTGAAACTACAAGAATGAAAAGCTAAAAGTTTAAATATGGGGGCGAAGTGGTAAAAGAATCATCCTGGCTGATTACAACTAATGAGCCAGAAGTAGCCATTCCAATATTCCTTTTCGTCACCGGCAATGTTCACCACTCAATTTTAAATTCATTTAACTGAATATGCAAGGATTAGAAAGCTCAAACTTACCAGGGGTCTCTTTTTTAAGCTATGGCTTGTGTCTGCGAAGAGAGGAATATATAAGCTACGTCGAAACCATCCCAAACCTGTATCTTACCCTCTGTGATGAATAGTTTTGAGACCGCAGCTTAGAATATTTTTATGGATGGGTGAAAATAATAAAACACTGTCAAAAAACGGGCAGCAAAACACAATAATTTAGGATAGATTGGCAGTGTTTAGTGTTCGAAGGGTAAAGCATGAAAAAGGACATAATCAGCGGGTGTCATAATATGCTTCCTAATCTGACAATTAACCCATGCAATGGGCCATACACTGAGCAGGGAACAGATATGTAAACTAACAATATGGTACAGTAAAATCCAGAGTTGAAAAACGATATATTAAGTACGATCTACGAGTTCCCATGACGTCGATAGCCAGTCAGGCGCTAATGGAAACAATAACTGAAAATAACCTCTCCGTTGACGCCTGAATGACTCACATCACTAAAATCTATGTAAAATGCACCCAATTAGGCGAAACTGGGTTATGCTTTGCGGAAACTTTAAAAAGGCTGATTTCATCAGCATTTTGATTTCAACCTCAGTACGCGACAGCTTAAAACGCTAACACTCAAGGCAGTAATCACCATATTAACCTGCAGTTGGCAAGCACGCGTTCATATTTGATCTAACCCACTTAAAGGGCGTTGCACATCTTCAAATAGATGAACAGTACCGACAAATACAAGGGAGACTGGAATGTCCAGTTCTGTCTTCGAGCAGTAACAAGTCAACCACACCAAATCCTAGATTGTGCGACTCCTGAGGCTCAAACTCGTCACCTATCGGGTGGAACTCTAACGACCTAAGCATTGAGCCACGGGGTCATTGTCCTGTTAGTTGCGATCTGGTATAGTAACAATGTTAGACAGGCGCTCACCGATCGTGTTAAGGGACATACAAGTCCCATTTCGCCTTAAAGCTCTCTCTAGAATCCCGCCAGCAGCCACACAGCGACTAGCATTATCAGTAGAAAAGCAGTACCGAAGAAGACGAGGCAGACTGGTAATTCCATTTCTAGCTTATAACGAAGCTTATAAAGAAGCAAGAAATGGCGATTCCAACTTCCCTTGATTTTGTCGGTAATGTTCTTCTCTGTAAATATGTGTGATTCGTAGTGAACTAGAAGTGGGATAGGCTAGCTATGAACGCAACCGTGTCAAATGCAGGTTAATATAGTGATTTAAGCCTCGAATATTAGCGTCTTAAGTCATCACTCTCTTATTTTGAAATCCAAGAACTATTAGATAACAGACAAGTCCGTGCTTGGCGTACGATGAAATTGTCATCGGTGGAAGTCAGTTGCATGGTCAGATGTCTACCTAATGAGCAGTCGCGGACCAGCACTGAAATGGCTACCAAGCGCGGACGACTGGGGTCTGACACGTCGGCTGCCTTATAAAAAATTGCTAATTCTGCCAATGGTAATATGGCATGGTGACTGCGAGCTGCCATTAACTATATCTATTGCCGCCATAGCGCGTGGTGGTTAGGGTCTTGAGTCAGAATTAGAAAGCGTCCCAGAATCAATAATCTAGGCACTTTTAGGGCCCACCTATAGTCAAAAGTATTAAGAAACCTTACAAAATTCGGACTCATATTCCAATAAGGCAAATGACGGAGAGGGAAAGGTCACCCATTGGCTAAATTATGTTGTGTCTGCCGTCTAAAAAATGTTCCAGCAGCGGGTTGAAAATAATTTACCAGATTTGCCAGTTTTCAAACAGCATTATGCCCGCTGTAACAATATTTGCACAGTCAAAGTGCTATATTTAGTGTAAAACCAGTCGCTAAAAAATTTAAACATTGTTCTGGAGGAAGTAGACGATGTGCGTCACCTTGGGAGAAAATGTTAAGAACATGGTAGCAATCAAACCAAAGCGTCAATGATTACCTTTTTCCTAGGGAACTTGTGGGTCTTATCAAAGTGGCCGGCGCTTGGCATGAGTTCCTTTTCGGCAAAATCCCGACAAGTTCGTCGAATATTCTGATGGAGCTCGGAAAGGTCACTTATTGTAAAGTGTCGAGCCGGTTGAGAAAACGTTAAGCCTGAAATGAAGGATCGTTTATTTCAGGTTGCCGTATAATATTATACAGGTAAAATATTATATCATCCTTTCCAGAAATATTCAGCAGCTGCCGCTCTAGATCTAGCATAATCGAGAAAGATGTGCTTGTCTTTGCTTTCCAACCAATTGGTTGAAAACTTGCGAAAGTAATGTAGGTTATTGTAAGCGATTGTTTAAACTTTTTACTCGCAAATTTTCTGTACAATATGGCGTCGAGCACATAGTCTACAATGTGCACAGCCTGAGGCACATTGCAGCTGACGCAGAACGACAAGGTCCGCTTGATACTTTTTCCACTATAATTTTTGAAAGCTACTTAGGTAGATTAAAGAAAATGTTTAGAAGTCCTTCACGACCTCTAGAGCAGATGGCTAGATGTTTAAGGGAGATTGAGGTTAACACACGCCCATTGGGGCCTTCTTTAACGAGGTTGCTTCGTGGGCATAACAGGGGTCCGTTACCATCTGGATAGGAAATCAGTTAGCAGTACGAATGCGTGCTCAAAGGACGCTTTCGCATAGATATCACACTAGCCAACAGAGGCATTGGTTTTGGCAATAAAATAGTGTGCGTGAAAAGCATACTTGTTGATCAAAATGGATGTGCATGCTTGGTATTTTAGTGAATTTGTCAACTAGTCTTATTACTCCGACTTCCAAAGAAATCATCACTTATGAGCGTTTATAAAGCTGACATGGAAAACGCTGTTAGGTGTGTGCCTTTTCCATCTTCTTTCACTAAATACATATGCCTTACTCATGAACACTATTCGATATTAATTGAGATCATCAACAGCTTTTAGGAAGCCACTTAATGTCCTTTTGCTATAGCGAGCAATGTTTTTGAACCCTAAAACGCACGGCCCACATAGTGAGTAGTTTGCCAGCGTTGAGAGGAAGAAATTGTCCTAATAATAGGATGATCCTTCATATGCTAACTTAATTCATTCCCCTTTTTTCTGTGCACTTGCAGACCTTATTAGGAGTGACTTGCCTTTACGTAGGCTTTCTCAGCACCAAGGCCGCTCGGCAATATGTGAGGCTATCTACCATTCTATTTCATCACCCGCTCAGTAATAGATAAGGCTATCTACCTTCCCATTTCATCACCGATTTCAACGCACGTAAGTAGCCCTTAAATAACTGTGTTCTCTTCAGGAGCTACTAGACGCTGTGAACGGCTCATTTGAAACGATACCCACGACTGATCATCCCAATAACAACGGTGACACATCGTTTTTCGTTTAATTTCTTCAGGAGAAGTGGTGGAATCAACGGAGACTAACGTTGCACTCAATCTACAGCGGGCGATCTTACTGATGTGTACGCAGATAGCTGAAATCTCAGCGAAACTGGATTACGTTTTAGAGGCCCAACGAAAAACGCTAGTGTCTACGACATTTAGATGCGCTCCATTGGCAGCAGCCCTGTTCATCAGGCTCGGCAGCTCCCAGCTGCCCAAAAATCCCCTGCCATAGAGGTGGCATTCAGCAATTGAATTTCGCCAACTGAATAACCAGCTGTTAAACCAAGAGTTTCCATGATCAGCTGGTATGCTAACTGTTTATTCAAAAACTCTTGTATGAGACCTCCTATCATATCTGCCTCGGCGGACACAATATTGATTATTTTGTTAAACGAATATTTTTTTCTATATTTGACGATTAAATTAGTCTATACGTTAAATTGAAAAGGATGCAAGGTTAAAGATTGTCTGACAAAGTCAAACAAATATGAGGGCATGCAGGGTTAGTCAATCAATACCTGCCTCACTGTCACTATTTAGAGGTTTTTGCTGCCTGGAATGCGAGCGGTACGCATAAGTTATCCAAATTGGAATATGCCACCAACAAATGACTTAAAAGGTTGCTTGACAGACATTGCCAGAGGCAGCTAAAGCAACAAATTAAACAGCCAGCAAATGATAAGACGATTTCCAGTTTTTTAAAGTATTGTTGACTTGCAGGCAACAGTGCACAACTATCATCGGCTAACCTACCGCCTTCAACACAATGACGACCGAGGAACAAGTGACCGAAAACCTTTGTACATTTCTATTTGAATTTTTTGATAAACGTTTCTGTAAGGAAAGTCTTCACAATGCCATGGGTATTACAGACGTAGAAGGTTAAGGAAAGAATTCAAGCGGAAAGCGTGAGTACCATTTTCACCGGTTGCCTACTATCTCGATTAATCGATATCAACTAGGCATATATTTTGCGGCCAAAATAGATATGCCACCTATATCTCGATATACATATCTCGATTAATAGACATGTAATGGACAGCTAGTAGATATTGCTTGCTAGTAGGGAAAAAATGCTTTTAATGTGGATCTAGCACTCCCGATTAAAAATCTTAAAATAATAAGAATATTGGTCTAGACATCTTAACTATCAGCTGTTAGTTAACTCGAGTTAACAACATTATAAAAATAATTATTAAAGACCGATTCTAAATACCATGTGCAACATTTCCACAGGCAAGTACTCCTCGTTGTAGCAACTGTCGCAGCATAACACGCATCGCATGCAACTAGATCAGTAAACCAAAGTATGCTTATAGAAAGTATAAATGCATTACTGTGCTGAAGTAACTTTAGTCCAGACAAACAAATATTTAAGGTCATCCAGAAACTTGCAGCCTATTGTACTGAAAGTTTTATTGACCAAAACAGGGACACCAGCATGGTTGTATCAAGTTTGGTGGATGGACGCTGACCAATAAGATACGGCAATCACTTGTCCCTTTCTACCTTGGGGCTCGCTCTCGTTATCTCGGTCTACTTTGCATTTAAAAGTATCAAAAATTTTCGAAAGGTCCACCACCTCAGGAAGTCCGTATCACGTTTTTCAGCGCAGTCTTGTCGATAAAAACTGAGGTTATCTAAAGCGAGCTTCGAGTCCGAAATTACAGCATGAACCCAAGATTCCGTGATGCACAAAACATCTGGGTCAAAATCAAAAGCAATGGTTCTTAGGTGAGTCAAGTTTATCACGATTTCACGGTCAGATTTGGGCAAAGCAGAATTATTTGATTCATTTTTTTGCCAACAACTTTACAATTGAAACTAGCCTCACTCTCTCAATTCCTCTGCTGTCAAATTTAAATTCACATCTAACTACCATTTATTTATCGCCTTCACGTATTAAATCAGAACTAGCTCGCCTAAAAATGCACATTCGTTTGGAAACGATAACATTACAAAATTCTCTTATTAAGCAGCTAACAGATTTTTCACCGTTACTGAGCAAAATGTTCTCAGTATTTCTGGAAAACGGCTTCTTCCCCGATTATTGGAAAACTTCTATTACCATTCCAGTTTTTAACTCTCTTTCCCGCTTTGACATTCATAACTATCGCGTTGTTCATCAAAAGCCATCGCTTCCTAAACTATTCGAAAAACTAGTAGTAAAACAAACAACGGATCTTTGCATAAGTAATCGAATTCTCAAGTCCTCCCTACATGGCTTTTTACCAGACCACTCTTGTGAAACCTCACATGTGCCTTTTCTAAATCTACTAACATCTCTTCGTTATGATCATCTATCTGCAGCAGTTATCTATTTTGATCTTAAGTCACTTTAAGTCACTTTATTGAGGGAAGTAGGCTTTCGCCCTTGAGCTCCCTATTCATATGCAAAAATGTCAATAGTATAAATGTTTACAGTGATATATCTGACAAATGAAAATGTAGGGTCATCGATATGTGTGGGCCAGGCGCAACCTGCCACTGTTTACACAATCTTCATTATATTGACAATAGTTTCTCAGAAAATGAGTATCTAGTTTGAATTTAAATGCATCAACAGTTTCTGAAAGGACAACATCCTCAGGGAGTCCGTTCCATGCTCCAACGACCCTCTGCGAAAAGGCGTTCCGACGGACTTCCGTGTGGACAAACTTCCTCTGCAGTTTAAAGGGATGACCCCGCAGATGTTCCGTCCCAGCCAATTCGAAGAAGTCAGCAAATTCTAGAGCACAATCGCGGCCTCTGACAATCCTGTAGGTTTGGATGAGGTCACCACGTAGTTGCCTGTAATTTAGAGGAAACAAATCAAGTTCAACCAGTCTGGCTTCGTAAGGCAGATGACTTAGATTCTTGAACATCTTCGTAGCCCTCGCCTGCACTCGTTCCAGCTGTAGATAATCCTTCTTAAACCACGGACGCCAGGCCTGGATGGAATATTCCAAGTGAGATCGAACAAATACCCCGTAGGTTTTTCGGAAGAGTTCCTTATCAATCTGCACAAACCCACGTCTGAGCGCAAATAAGACCTGTGTAGCGCGTTTTGCTGCCTTTTAAACACTGTGAAGATGGTTTAAGTGAGGAGTGTATTA
>WEDG01001273.1:0-24626 GCA_017591395.1 Schistocephalus solidus
GCTGGTTTTGGGACTCTTTCAGCTTTACAAACAAAATATTTCGCAAGACGAGATCCTATTTGGCGAGGGCCCATCCGGAATGAAGTCAATGCCTTCTCGTATAAACATTGCGATTCCACCACCCCTACGTCCGTTTCTATCCATGCGGATAAGCTGAAAACCGTCTATTCGGACTTCGGTGTCTGCGATTTGTTCATTTAACCATGTTTCAGTTGGAGCTATGAAGTCAGGCTGTAAATGGTCCACGGCCAGTTTAATTTCATCCATTTTGTTCAATAGACTCTGCACATTTGTGTACATCATTTTAATCTTGTTTTCTTCCCTCAATTTCTGAAAATTTTTGGTTCTTTCTTCCACATGGCAATTTTTGCTGGATATTTCACAAGATATATCCAGTCTCCAGTCTGGGTTTAAATCTATAGGCATTTGGTAGGGCTTTTGACCGGCGTGGTTTCCGTCAGTTTCCGCAGATGTTCCCATAAAAACGAGCGCACCGTTTTGACTATTTTGTTGTCTACTATTTTCAAGTTTTGTTCCCCCTCGTATTGACGTCTTTTCAATTCTGCTACCAGTGTCCTCATTTTCATCCGATCGGTGGGAGAGTAATCCGGCTGAAAAAAACTCCACGATGATTCTTTCGTAGTTTGGACTTTCGAGAGAGCAATAGATCTACCTGCTGTTTGCTCCACAAGACGACTTTTAATGGTCTTGGTCGAACCTCGTGCGTTTCATTTGTAACGAGAGGCCCCAATCGAAAGATCTTTTTGATGTCGACTGTCACACCAGTTTCTTGCGTATCATTCAATAAATTTTGAAATATCAGCAGATCCTGTTTTACCCTTTCTTTTAGCGTTTCCCCAGTAGCCTCTAAGACTCGCTGAACTACCAGACAAAATGATCTGTCAGGGAAAAAACTCGTTTCTGCATCCTGCTTTCTTTTAGTGATGGAAGGTTGAATCATGCCCTTTCTTACAGTCTTTAATACTGTGTTCAAATTTGTCTTCATCGATGAGCCTGTTGGTTGATTTGCAGACAGCTCTATGGACCTTTCAAACAGCATGAGTTCTCCTGACAATGCGTTTGCTCGAATAGCACCCGGGAAACCTGAATTATGGTTTGTGTCATCCAGGTCTGTCGATAAGTCACAGGCCACTTTTCCGCCATTACTTTGCTGGCTACCATGCCCTGCTTTATTGTAGTTCGATGGACATGTAAAGAGCATGCTGCTGTCGCTCGTCAGTGGCAGTAAAGTTACCTTACGATTACTGTTTTTCGACTTTTCAGAGACCGTCGATCGCTGATTTACTTTTGTGCAGTCGGATTCTATGTGCACCAGATTTCCCGAACCTGGGGAAACGCAAGACATAATTTCCTCCTCACTTATTTTCTTTCTGGTCATCTGTATTTCAACTGACTCAGAGGTTTGTTCTAATGACTTCGTTCTTTTTCTCTTTTTGTTTCGCTTAATATTGTGCCTATTGACTTCTACCGTTTCATTGCGATGATTATGGTCTAGCTTGCTGATGTTTTTCAGCTCATTTTCATCATGTTTCGGCGAGTTAATTTTGTTATGTTTTATGAGGACTGATATTATTTCCGATAGGAGATCGAGGTCTCCTTCTAATCTCAAAACTCTGGTTGTGAGTCCTCGGCATCCATCACAGTGTGCCAGCCCTTCACTGTTTAGCTTAGTTTTGGTAATGTTCAGTAGTGCACTGATTTCTTCAATATTGCTGCTTTGTGGTTCTTCTCGGTCTGCTGAGAGTGAATTGAGTATTTCTGGTAAGTTTTTGTCACATGAAATCGAAAACGGTTTACAAAGATAGGAGAGACCATTATTTTTGTAGTGTATACTATTTGCTTTGTCTGCTGGCTTCCCGGGTGTGGCCGAGCGGTCAAGAGCATCGGTATTTAATCGAGAGGTTGGTGTTTCGGGTCCTGGCCGAAGCGGTGAATAACTTTCTCGCGTGGTCGGGTCGTGAACATTTGCGTTTCCCGTGCCAGCAAGATCTCTACGAGGATGCATTAAGTTTTAACGAGCAGCTTAATTTATGAAGCGAATAGTTTCCTGAGCACAATAAGAAGTGCTTTTCCGAACCAAATTCACTATCGAATATTAATACGCAGCAATAAATGATGCAGCCTTTGACGTGATTTTGCCAGTTGTTCTCTGTTCCTTCTGATGTAGACAACTTTTCTTGCGAGAGACTGTTTTCTGAAGCCCGTATGAGGCAGGATCATAATGAAGCTGAGTTGGCTTATTTTTCAAGATTCCGATGTCAATTTTTGTGTGCCTGAATATCACAATGTCTATAAACAATTATAGGCTGATCCTGATAAACAGACAATATGTGATCCAATGACAACTTATTTCGTTGAGTCCTGACTTTGGGAACAGATTATTGGCCAAAAATCAAAAACTTAGAGACAAACGAATTTCAAACGGAAGTCCAACGACACCGCAATAGAAACAATATGAGCAATAAATGCACCTATTCGTTCAAAACCACTTTTAAAAAACAATAAATGATAGGAAGAATATTCAGGAACGACTCAGCCGTTTGTAGAGGTCAAAGGTCCTGGATAACTTCAGATCTTCAAGGGGTTTTGCACTGTTGGTTCACTGAGCGGTTGTCAGTATGTATTGGTGTAGAGGCTTTTTTTATCAAGTCGACGAAGGTGATAAACAAATTTCAATTTGATGTCGTTTTGTGAGGTAATTCGGCACAAGAAAAATTCCCGAAAATTGCAAAGAGCAATTACGTTCGTGCAGTGGCAGTTTTAATGTCACAATCAGCACAAGCGAAGTGTTAACGATTTTCAAACTGTCCAAGCCGAAGAACAAAAAGATACGTGGTTCCTTTGCACACGATGACCTTAACCCTTCTTAAACCACGGACGCCAGGCCTGGATGGCATATTCCAAGTGAGATCGGACTTTATTTATCAAGTTTGGATTCTATTCGACATACTCTTCATCCTCACAAGAATACTGCAGCAAAACAGCAGATACGCCCGATATCCTCTTCTTGTGCACTTCTCGCCAGCAACTCCACGAGATCTTCCAGTCAACAGAGGGCTGAGTCCTTTCGATATTTTATTCATAAAGTTGCTTCCACTAAAACCTTCGTCCCATATTTTTAACACCCTTTATCGTTTTTGCGATCTATCCTGGAAGTCGAAAATATACCCTTCGGAAATCGTGCAAAATATGTGGCACTGCCGAAATTCGAACCGGGGCACCAGCGTGCGGGGAACGATGGTGAAACCACTGAGCTATCGGCGCACGACAATTTCTCTGACCTAATTTTTAATGATTGAATAAACATAAATCATAATACGAATGGCCTCATTTTCGGACATGCTTCCTTAAAATCACCTCCCACCAAACGGGCCAAGAGTTTAGTAAGTTTTTTGGATGTCAATTACGAGGACGAAGCGTGTGCGACATGCTTTAAACTTCTTCAAAAAATTTCAGAGATGGAAAAAGGATATGCAGGGGCTGAAGATGGAGATAGAGAAGTTAAAGAAACTTCCTCACAATTTGCCTGAAAAGAAGCAGTCCCTAACTATGGAACCCGAGGGAGACAAATGCACATACGCAGGCACAGCTTCCGTAGCCATCACATCCCACAAGGAAGATGACGCTACGTCAACGGAGCTCGATGTAGCTGTTAAACCGCATCCAGTAAGGAAAGAGGGCAACCGGCAGGGATCCAAGAAAATACAGAAACGAGTTTCAGAAGACACAGGTAATATATCATCCAAAAATATAATTACCAGAATCCCAGCATCGGACAAAAATCCCTCTCGTGTTGAAGTGCCAGCATCCACGAGTAACGCCACCTCTGTAAACTCCCACCCTAGCGAGGGCGGGCAAATTAGGACCTCATCCATAAATCGTAAACGAAATATCGTAAAAAGGGGGATCACAGAATCCACGTCCTGCATTTCGAAGGAACGAGTTGCACACGATCTTACTCTTTTTCATGAACATGGTAGTGCTGTCCTGAAGAAAGGGGAAATGTACACCGTGCCAGCATCCACGAGTAACGCCACCTCTGTGAACTCCCAACCTAGCGTGGGCGGGCAAATTAGAACCTCGCCCATAAATCGTAAACGAAATATTGTAATACGGGGTGTCCCAGAATCCACGTCCTGCATTCCGAAGGAACGAGTGACACACGATCTAAATCTTCTTCATGAATATGCTAGTGCAGTCCTGAAGAAAGGGGAAATTTACACCGTGCAAAAAGCTTTCCGACAAGGCAAAGCAGACCCCAGCCGCGACATGAGAATATCCCCAAGGCCTCTAAAAATTATTTTAGAAAATGAAACCCAGGCAGCACTGCTGTTAGAAGGAAGAAGGAATTAACGGGAATCGCACAAACAAGTGTTTTTTCAGCCGGACTACGAGCCGAGGGAACGGCTGAAAATGAGGGAACTTCAGAAAGAATTGATGGAGAGAATTGGCAGAGGAGAGAAACGGCTGAAAATCAAAGACGGTCAAATAGTCCACATAAATGGGTCATTCCTGTGGCTTAAAACCTGTAACAATGAAGGCTGGGTCTCCCCGACGAATCGATCATTGAAAGTCATCTCCGCAAATGTACAAAGCCTGTTCAACAAGCTGGACGACCTAAGAAACGTTGTTGACGAAATAAAAACCAGACGTTATGGCTTTTCACTGAAACGTGGCTTACTGCAAAAAATAACTGATTCCGAAATATCCCTCAGAGGATATCAGCACTTCAGAAGAGATAGACCAAGTCGAGGAGGATGAGTCATAGTTTATGTCACTCGCAAGCTGACCGCAATGGATGACATACGTATTCCATTACGCGATGTGGAAGTCTTAAGCATTACTATATCTGCTAAGTATTCTAGACCACTGACGATATCGGTTGTGTACCGTTCGCCTTATCAGACTTCTGATCAGGATCTCATTCTCATAACGGAACTCTACAAAGCCAGCGAGAAGAAAGCTGTCCTCATTGTTGGGGATTTTAACGCTCCTGATATTGACTAGAAAACATGGACTGCTCCGGAAATGCCAGATAACTTCAACCACAAACTACTACAATGGGCAACAGACAAACTTCTCTCTCAGTACGTCACCTTTGGAACACGGACGAGAGAAGGACAACAATCAAACTGTATTGACCTGATTTTTACCCGAGATGAGGAAAATGTGCTAGACCTACAGAATCGACCGCCATTAGGTTCAAGTGATCACATTACGCTGTGCTTCGAGTACTCACTGTTCTCCAAACCAAATTTACCCGATACTTGGGTAAGAAACATTTGGAAGGGGGACTACTCACCTATGAGAAGACAACTGTCAGAGATATCCTGGGAAACAGAACTACATGGTGAAACCAATAAAGATTGGACGACATTGAGTTCGTTATTGAAAAGGATTGTTTACCTCAACTGTCCTCTCAGGAAAAAAGACAACCACAAACCGCCCAAAGTGGATAAACTCAAACTTGCAGGCCTCTTTCAAAAAGAAATCGCTTCTGGAGGCGTTACAGACAAACCGGCTCCGATGCTCACTTACGGGAATATAAGCAACAACGCAACGTTTGTAAATGTGAGGCTACTAAGCTGCAGAGGAAGTTTGAACTAAACATACTGCAAAAAAATCGTTGGAACACCCCAAAAATACTATATGGCTACATACGGAGTACAAAGAGAATTCAGGAAATGATACCTGCCCTTAGGTCTGCAGACGGAAAACTGGAGACCGATGACCAGGTTAAAGCATCCCTTCTTTCCAAATTCTTCCAGACCGTCTTCACTAGAGAGCCTAATAATTTTGCTGCTATTCAAAACAGTTTGTCAACCAATGTGTGCCCCCTTTCCTTACTCCTCCATCTCCTCCTCATACACAACAGAGGACCTAGACCTAGACTTTTCACCGACCGTAGTTAAAACCGAATTACTCCGTATAAAACCAGCCAAGTCGCCTGGGCCGGATAGAATTCCTGCATTAGCCCTAAGAGAACTTGCTAACGAACTGTGTATACCACTGTCCATCATATTCCAAAAGTCCTTTGAAGAAAGCAAACTCCCGGAAGAATGGAAGTGCACATTCATCGCCCGATCTATAAAGGAGGTTCACGACTCGACTGTGAAAATTACCACCCTGTCAGTTTAACTTGCAAAGCGTGCAAAATAATGGAGCGTATTATCAAGAGGCATTTAATGCGCTATCTGGAAAACAACCAAATCCTAGGCGATGCCCAACACGGCTTCCGTCCAGGACGTTCCTTGTCTCACGAGTGCCCTTCAGTCGCACGAGAAATGGACAAAGGTCACAGATAAGGGTCATGCAGTAGATGTTGTATTTTTGACTTCAAAAGGCCTTTGATTGTGTACCACACGGGCTTCTTTTGCAGAAGATTTGGAACGTAGGAATTCAAGGAAAACTTTTCAATTGGATCAAGAGTTTCTTATCTTTCAGAGTACAGAGAGTTGTTGTTGGAAACTCTAGCTCAGAATGGGTAAAAGTAGAAAGTGGTGTTCCACAGGGTTCTGTTTTGGGCCCCCTACTCTTCCTAATCTACGTGAACGACTGTCTCAATGACCTAGATTGTGAAGCTGTCATGTTTGCAGATGACATTAAAATATGGACTGTAGTCAGCTGCGCTGATGACGCAAAAAGGGTTACAATCGAATATCGACAAAACTAAGTGCCTGGTCGGCTAAGTGGCTTCTTAAGTTTAATGTATCCAAGTGCGTGATCCTACATCTAAGCGCCGGTCGAAAAGTATCTCTGAGACACCAGTACTTTATTAATGGCACTGCATTAAAAGAGGTCGAAACATACAAAGATCTGGGCATGTGGACAACTGCGAATTTGATGCCCTCAGAACACTGTAAGAAAGCAGTCCAGAAGGCAACATGTACACTACATTGGATCAGACGTGCGTTTAAAATATTATAAATAAATAAATAAATAAATTGTATATTTAAGGCCCAGAGAGCCCCGTCATTTCAAACTTAGTATCTCGGTATAAATAAATACAAAGTGGAAAATTGCTGCTCTATGTGAGCAGCCATATTAACAGCAGAAATTAACATTATGGTAGGCATATCCGATTCAGAACGATTTGCCATTTTTAAAACAATAGACAACAATCTTTAAAATAAACGGTGAACTTGAAAAAGCAGTAAAAAAAACTCCTACGGTAAATTGGAGGCGGAGTTCAGCGAGCCGCCAATTTTAAAAAAAAGTAGGAGAAAAAAACTGCTTCACTAAAACATTAATAGCTAGATGCAATGGGATAGATCTGTGATGATGCTGACAACGTATGAGGGTTCGGAACGCTCCTTGTCGTGTGAGAGATAATATAGCAGTCAGAGCTACTGTTTGTTTCCACCAGTGGAGGTGTGAGAGGATGGACTCATCGTGGACACCAGGGTCAAAAACGAAGACGGGACAGTAGAGGTCATGAGATCATCATTGAGATGCGACCTTGCCGACTGCATAGTCCCCCAATCAAAGAAGCAAAACTATCGGAACCTGCCTTGATCCCTCAACTGAACCTGGAGACCATCGTCGAGGTTGCAAAAAGCGGAGGAAAGTACCAAGGTTGCCAAGACTTGGCGATGCTAGTTTAAAATGAGGGGGGGCAAAAAGTAAATGCAAAGATTGACTCTGCAGAGGGATGATGGATATATAATAAGAGACCATTATAATATCAAGGGAACTGCCTCAAATACCAGGAGGACCCCTTTTCGAAATCCAAAAAGTTGCGAGTTAGGGAAGGAAACAGACAATAAGGACTTTATATCTTCCGAAGTTAAATGTTTGCGTAACTTAGTTTTGAAAATAGCTAATGTGGACGACAACCTAATTTGCAGTGGAAGATTATTCCAGATGAAAGCATATTTGGAGGCAAAAAACTGAGACCGGTTAGTTGTGGAGCTAAGGGGTGGTGAAATGATCATGGAGGAATTACGAGTGGCATAGGGTCGATCTACCGGAGTAAGAGCGTTAATTCGTGGGAGATTGGGGCTAGAGTTAACGCGAAACAGGAAGCAGAGACCGGCTTCGAGTCTTCTAACCCACAGAAATTTAATGTTTGCTAACTGGCATCTATCCGTATAAGAGATACTGGATCCAGGAAGAGAAAATAGTCTTCGAGTAAAAACCCTCTGAACTTTTTTCAATCTTACTGCGGTCAGAGGCGTTCATCAGCCCAAAGAGGGGACAGCAGTATTCTAGAATAGGAAGAACAAACATGCGGTACAGGTTTAACTTTATTTCCGGAAGGAAGAAATTGTGCGATATAAAACCACATATCTGAGCAGCCTTTGCAGAAATTCGATCTGCATGAGGCGATAATGCTAGCTTGTTCGTGTAACTTAGACCTAAGTATTTTATGGTTGATTTTTCTAAAAGTGTACTATTTTGAAATACGATGGGTCCAGGAAGCTTAGCGGGGCCAAAACACAAAAACTACTCTTGGATGAAGAAAAACTCCATCTGCCAAGTACAGCTCCAACGTGAGAGCATAAGTAGATCAGTGTTGATTTTTATCCACGCAACTATTGGCAGTGTCTTTAGAAAATGAATAAATGCACTTGAGATCGTCAGCGTAAAAGAAATTTTGTGAATTTGTGAGTAAAGCTGAAATTTCGTTTATGTACAGAATAAAGAGAAGGGGACCTAGAACCGTGCCTTGAAAAACGCCACTCGTGATCGGTTGAGGCGTCGAGTTGCTATTACCTACTAAGACCTTCTGGCTGCGGTTAGACAAGTAGGAACCAATGAAGTCAAGGAGAGGAGGCCGGATGCCGAGGGCTTCCAGTTTCACCTGAAGACATTTGTGCGGTACCTTGTCAAAGGCTTTGCTCAGGTCAAAGTAGATCACAACCACTGTCTGCTGCTCATTACGAAGGGAAGTGACGAGGTTAAGAAAAGCTAAGTGACACACTTCGCATGATCTCCCAGGTAAAAAAACCATATTGTGAGTTGCTTAAGAGCTTATTTTCTAAGCAAAAGTCAAGAATTTGATTAAAAATAATTTTTTCAAGAAGTTTTGCAAGAGCCGGGGTTTTGTGAACGCCTCGATAATTATTTACGTCCGAACGAGATCCCGAATTGAAGACAGGAAGAATAATAGATGTCTTCCATGAGTCAGGAAAGAAACCGTTTAAAAGATAAACTGAGAATACATGGCTAAGCAATCGGGGAAAGCTCGGCACTCTCTTAATAACTGAGTTTGGAATACCATCAGTCCCCGAAGAGTGCGAGTTTTTTCAGACGCATTATTTGCTTACGAATTAGTTCTATGGAGAAATCAATGGTACTGATAACATTAAATGAGGATGCCTGAAACGTCGGAACCGGTTCAGATTCCATCGTAAGATGATTTGCAAAGAATGCACTAAACAATTCTGCCTTCTCAGAGTCTTCGAGAACGAATTTCATAGTTTCATTAAGTAATGGAGGTATTTCATAACCTCGTTTAGAGCAGGATCGACGGCGGAACAGTTGAGCAACAGATTTTGCAGAGTTTGGCTCGCTGAGTGCGCGTGATTCCCTCTGTCTGTCCCGTGCAAGCTGAATCTTAGAGGCTTATTCAAAAATCTCTGCAATCCTTAGATGTACAGATAACGAACTAGTATATTGATCTTTTAATTGCTTCCTCAATTTCTTTAGTCTTGGCAAAAGAAAGTGGGGGACGGTGGATTCCGAAGTGTATGGCTTGACAATTTTGATTGGCACAAATTCCAGGATGTTATTTGAAACGACTGACATTAAGTCAGAAAGACTTGCTGCATCGTTCATGGAGGAGAGATGCTGCCAATCCAATGAGTCCAAAAAGTTGTTAATTAAACTCATATCTGCGAGGTCAAAATTATGAAAGGTACGAACGGCGCTAGCCTTTTTCGATGAGACAATTGGTAAGCAACAGTGAATTAATGTATGGTCACTTTGGAAGAGGCCCTGCTTAAAAATCAACGAAAAAGGGGAGCAATGTCATTTGTGAAAATCAGATCTAAAATATGCTTGTCTCTCGTTGAAGAACGGACAAGCTGTGACCAATTAGAGAAATTAATGGTATCCAGGAAAGGCTGAAATCTGGGTGGACAAAAGTTTGAAATCCAGTCAATTTCTGGAAAATTAAAATCCCCAGCGATTATTTTAATGTTAAAAATCGGACTCCGAAACCAATTTAAAAATTGCACAAAGTTTCACATCATCATCGGATGATGAATTAGGCGGGTAGTAAATACATCCGAGAATAGCCTTTTGCCAGGGCGACAGGATAATGGATACGAAGCAGTAATTACCAGAGAATGACGTGACGTCTAGATCAAACGCGAAGTGCTTGAATGAAGCTTTAATATAGAGAAAGACAACCACCACCACGCTTACTAGTGCGGTCTTGACGGTAGAGATCGTATTTGTCTATGACAAGCAAAGAGTCTGAAATTAAGGGATGGGTCCAAGATTCAGTTACACACAAAACATCAGGCATTAACTCGAAAGCAATGGCTCTAAGTTGGGCCATCTTATTTATAACAGATCTAGCATTAAGTAATATGACATCAAGGGTAGTTCGAGTATCCAAACTAGGGTTATCGTTATTAATTTAAAAAAAATTTGGCGGTGGGTAATTAAGTTGGAAATTATTGTGGCTTGGAGGGTAATTGCAAACTGCGCCATAACGATTGGTATATAGAACGTCATTAACAAAAGGCTGAGAGGGATATCTGAAAGGTGTAGGAATAAAACTTTCCGGTATCGAACCACCATAGGAGTTACGACCGGGATATGCCTGTTGGTAGTTAAAACGGAATGACGGGAAGTTAGATGGGATATAAGGGCTGATGGGAGATGGCAAGCAGTTAAAAGAATTAAATGCTGGAATGTCAGGTCTTGTTTATCGGTTTAAATGGTTAGGGTTATTTGCCTGTTGGAGAGGCTTGCTTAGTTTTGGAGAGGGCAGTATGCGATTACTGAGACCTGCGCTATCTTGCTTTTGGGTCTGGGTTAGATTTGCGTCCTTCGGAAAACCTGTCTTAGGTGATATAATTGAGGGTATAAGATGACCCGTGGGGTTATGGGACGAGCTAGCTTGTGGAGGGTTAAATAAGTTAAATTTAGATGATTGCTGATTTTGTATTTGAAGAAGGTTATTTATGCGATTTGGCTCGGGAAATTTCCCGGAGAGGCCTGGAGAATTGCGTTTAAGAGGGGAAACTGGCAGTCTATGTGCTTTAGACGGGTGAGATGGTATAAATGCTTTAGACGGGGTCGCAAACATTACAGGCGGGCTGAAAACGCCGGAGATTGCAGTATTCAGCCGCGAGGGACACGAAGTAGAAGGTTGAGTGGAGGGGCTGACCGAACTAGACATCTGAGAAGATGAATTAGCAGTTGCATTGACGTTAGTGGAAATACGACCAGACTTATGAATATTAGGTTGAGAAATTGATGATAAGAAGGACACATTTCTTCGCTCCATTGGTGTAAGATCTCGACAAAGGAAACTTTTTTTTCATTTCCAAATAGCGAGAAGTGCGACCTCGTTGAGCAAAAGATTGAGTCAACCTCAACTGTTGACAACAATTTAACTAGTATAGGAGGATTCTTGCTACGCGAAGAGAGGCGTTTTGCTTCCACTATTTTGTAGTTGAAACCACCCGAGTACAAAAAGTCCATAGCAACGTCAACTGGGCGTCTGTGTATGGGAGCATTTTTTAGGAGGAAAATTGTGATTGCGTTTCTGTCTATCAAAAGCCTCGCTGGCGACCAAGTGAACAAGCGAATCGAGACGCCTGCAATCCTGAGAGGGAACATCAGATAGGTTACCATCGAACAGATTGCCGAGTATAGACAAAATGGATCCAAACTTCATAATGAAGTCGTTGCAGTTCTGTAAAGCGGACAGATCTAGCTGTTTAGCTTTAACTATGGGTTGGACATTTGAGTCAATGTTGAAACTGCTAGGTGTATTCAAGCATCGTTTTGGTCCCGAGGCATGTAGTTTACGACGAATTGAGCTTGTTGGTTTCATCTTTCGTCGAAAATAAGAGTTAAATCTATGCAGGATACGCAGGGTAAAATAAATTTATGAAATTTCAACTTAATTCTATCTTAGCGCTTTATAATTCTACGTTTTCTACAGGGATTTATAGGGAAAGCAAGTTGTAGTTGTCTAAAGACTAGAAATTCAAAACTTTATCAGCAATTTAGTCAATAAAGATAGCAGGAAACAAATAAATCCGTAAAAGTTGAGAACGAGAAATGAGGCTATGTCAGGTGAATAGTATGACACTGTATAGTTCAACCTAATGTTAAAGACAAATATTCCCCCCTGATCTATTCGGAAAAGTCTATGGCGCCTTTGTGAGACCACATTTAGATTACGGAGTACCAGCTTGGATACCGTGGATGAAGAAAGATGTTTACCTCCTCGAACAGGTGCAACGGAGAGCAACGAAGATGGTTGACGGTCTTAAGACTTTACCGTACCAAGACAGATTGAAAAAGCTTGACTTATTTCCTCTTTCCTACAGGCACTTACGGTGTAGCCTGCTCTGGACATTCCGGATTATCCGGGGCCATGATTCCACCCTGAGATCGGAGGATTTCTTCGACTTTGCCTGCACAACTCATCTGCGTGGTCATCCTTACAAGGTTAATAGCGAACGCACTCGAATGAACTTCAGAAAGTTTTGTTTCAGCCAACGAGTGGTTCGACCTTGGAACTCGTTACCAAGTGAGATGGTTACCTCTGAAAGCATTATTGATTTTGAAAGAAGGCTTGATTGCATTATTTTTGACAAAAGACGACTGTCACAGCATGATTTCTTAAAACCAGCCTTTTAAAATCTTTCGGGCTCTACTTTTCTTCCACAATGTTTCGCCTATGGCTGTGAAAATGCATTTGAAGTTATGTTATGCTTTGACTCAAACATTTTAAAATGTACAACATTTTATATTGACTGTTCACATGCAATGATAACTTAACATTAATAGGGTCATCAAGGGCAATGCCTGTAACCCTTCAAAATATACATATACATATATACTATCTATAAATACCCCGTAGGTTTTTCGGAAGAGTTCCTTATCAATCTGCA
The DNA here is from genome assembly GCA_017591395.1 of Schistocephalus solidus. Classification (NCBI taxonomy): domain Eukaryota; kingdom Metazoa; phylum Platyhelminthes; class Cestoda; order Diphyllobothriidea; family Diphyllobothriidae; genus Schistocephalus; species Schistocephalus solidus. The sequence continues at coordinate 13,107 of WEDG01001273.1, forward strand.
CAAATCCACGTCTGAGCGCAAATTAGACCTGTGGGGCGCGTTTAGCTGCCTTTAAACGCTGTGAAGATTCAATTCAATTCAATTCAATTTATTGAGGGAAATAGGCATGGGCCTTTGAGTACCCTATAAGTGAGGAGTTTATTAGAACAAGGAGGTCCTTCTGTTCCTCAACAATTGAAAGGGGCTGCCAATTGAGAATGTATTAGTTGGAATCATCCTCCTCACTGGTCCTTCTGGTACGCAGTCTTAGGACCACACACACTTCCCAACGTTAAAATTTAAGAGCCAACGAGCAGACCAGCTGCTAAGACGGTTGAGATCCTCTTGAAGTGCGTGCCTATCGAAATCAGATCTGATGACCCTCCACAATTTAACATCATCTGCAAACATGATGGCGCTGCAATCCAGGTCGTCGACACAGTCGTTGATGTACACTAAGAAGAGTAACGGCCCTAATACCGAGCCTTGGGGGACAGCTATTACAACCGGAGTAGGTGTTGACTTCGAGGTATCGACGCACACAGTTTGCAATCTACCTGTAATAAAATCTGAGATCCATGTCAGCAGCATTCCTCTTATGCCAATTTCAGATAATTTGAAGATGAGACGTTTGTGTGGGACACTGTCAAACGCCTTCTTGAAATCAGTGTATATGACGTCAACCCTACCATTTTCGTCCAGTGCACGAGTCAACTGCTCTGTGGAGAGTAATAAACTAGAAACACAGGAGCGATTCTTGCTAAAGCCATGCTGGAGATCTGAGAGTAATTGGTTTTCCTCAAGGAACTTCATGGTTGCCTTCTTGATTATTGATTCCATTATTTTACAGCAAATGGAGGTTAGGCTGACAGGCCCATAATTGTTGACATTAGATCACGCAGCACTCTTGTATATGGGGTATATATTTGCTGCCTTCCATTCGGATGGCAGTTTCCCTGATTCAAATGACGAATTGAATATATGCGCTAGTGGTTTGCATAGTTCGCTGGCCAGTTCTTTCAAAAACTTGGTCGGTATATCGTCCGGACCAGATGACTTCGCTTCTTTCAGATTTCGCAGTTCTCGTTCCACGAGAGGTTCTTGGAAGATTATATATTCAAGCACTGGACCGGCGTCTATAACAGCACTGTTGACGTGGTCAAGCTTAACTTCCGGTTCTCTAGTGAAAACCGAGGCAAAAAACCGACCTCAGTACTCAGCTTTGTCGCAATTTTCAACGACTTCAACACCATTCCCATCCATGAGTACTGCTACTGGGTCCTTGATTTTTAGTCGGTTATTGATATAATGGAATAAAAATTTTGGACTATATTCAGCCTAATGAATAATTCTTGATTCATAGTTCTTCCTTGCCCAACGAATCATTCATTTACGGCGTTTCATTGATGACGCAATACTTTGAGATAAATAAATAAATAAATTGTATATTTAAGGCCCAGAGATCCCCGTCATTTCAAACTTAGTATCGCGGTATAAATAAATACAAAGTGGATAATTGCTGCACTATGTGAGCAGCCATATTAACAGCAGAAATGAACAATATGGTAGGCATATCCGATTCAGAGCGATTTGCCATTTTTAAAACAATAGTCAACAATATTTTACATAAACGGTGAACTAGAAAAGAAGCAGTAAAAAAACTCCTACGGTTAAATCGGAGGCGGAGTTCAGCGAGCCGCCAATTTAAAAAAAATAAATAGCTAGATGCAATGGGATAGTGCTGTGATGATGCTGACAACGTATGAGGGTTCGGAAGGCTCCTTGTCGTGTGAGAGATAATATAGCAGTCCGAGCTACTGTTTTTAGCCACCAGTGGAGGTGAGAGAGGATGGACTCATCGTGGACACCAGGGTCAAAACGAAAAGGGGACAGTAGAGGTCATGAGATCATCATCGAAATGCGACCTGGCCGACTGCATAGTCCACCAATCAAAGAGGCAAAACCATCAGAACCCGCCTTGATTCTCAACTGAATCTGGAGACCATTGTCGGGGTTGCAAAAGCGGAGGAATGTACCACGGTTGTTAAGACTGGGCGATGCTAGTTTAAAAGGAGGGGGCAAAAAGTGAATGCAAAGATTGATTCTGTAGAGGATGATGGACATATAATAAGAGATCAATATAATATCAAGGGAGCTGCCTCATATACCAGGAGGACCCTTTTCGAAATCCAAAAGTTGCGAGTTAGGGAAGGGAACAGACAATAAAGACTTTATATCTTCCGAAGATGAATGTTTGCGTAACTTTGTTTTGAAAATAGCTAATGTGGACGACAACCTAATTTGCAGTGGAAGATTATTCCAAATAAAGGCATATTTGGAGGCAAAAAACTGAGACCGGTTAGTTTTGGAGCTAAGGGGTGGGGAAATGATCATTTTGGAATTACGAGTGTCATAGGGTCGATCTACCGGAGTGAGAGCTTTAATTCCGGGGAGATTCGGGCTAGAGTTAACGCAAAACAGGAAGCAGAGACCGGCTTCGAGTCTTCTAACCCACAGAAATTTAATTTTTGCTAACTGGCATCTATCCGTATAAGAGATACTGGATCCAGGAAGAGAAAAATAGTCTTCGAGTAAAAACCCTCTGAACTTTTTTCAATCTTACTGCGGTCAGAGGCGTTCATCAGCCCAAAGAGGGGACAGCAGTATTCTAGAATAGGAAGAACAAAAACATGCGGTACAGGTCTAACTTTATTTCCGGAAGGAAGAAATTGTGCGATATAAAACCACATATCTGAGCAGCCTTTGCAGAAATTCGATCTGCATGAGGCGATAATGCTAGCTTGTTCGTGTAACTTAGACCTAAGTATTTTATGGTTGATTTTTCTAAAAGTGTACTATTTTGAAATACGATGGGTCCAGGAAGCTTAGCGGGGCCAAAACACCTAAAACTACTCTTGGATGAAGAAAACTCCAAGTGCCAAGTACAGCTCCAACGTGAGAGCATAAGTAGATCAGTGTTGATTTTATCCACGCAACTATTGGCAGTATCTTTAGAAAATGAATAAATGCACTGCTTATGCTCTGCTGACCCTGTTTGCCTGAATACTTTCCATTTTTTATTCTTCTTAATTTAACTGTATGTTAAGTTTTCTTGTTAACCAAGTGAGGCGTCTATTCTTTTTTAGCACCTTCACTGGACAAAATCGTTCAATCAGATCGAGTGAGACTGTCTTAAATGATCGCCAGTCATCCTCTGGATTCCCTTTAAGCAAAAATTCCATCTTATAGACATCAGTTCTTTCCTCATCGCGTTAAAATCAGCCATCCATATATTTCGCTTGCATTCCGTTCCATTCTGGCGCTGAGAATAAAGTGAGTAATCCCACATCAGCGTACTATGGTCACTCTTACCGAGGGGTGCAATAGAATACACTTCATCAATGCTAGAGAAGTCCTTCGTAAATACCAGGTCCAGGCAATTTGCTCTCTGGTTCTCTCTAAATCTCGTTGGTATGTTAACCTTCTGTACCAGAGGTTGGTCGAGAGTGATATCCATTAGCTTATGGCCGAAGGAAGTTGGTGCACCATCAACTGTCAGATTAACCCAGTCTACTATAGGTGCATTGAAATCTCCAGCAATAAGCACCTCCTGGTGACTTGCTACTTCCTTGAGCAAATGGAGGAGGGACTCATCAGCTGCACTTGGAATGTTCGGTGGTCTGTAGATCGTCAGAAATTGTAGGTTCTGTGAACACTCCTTTTTAATCTTTATCCAGAGAAATTCATATTCAGGGAAGATGGAGTGTGCTTGTTCGACTGCCGAGATTCCTGTCCTAACATAAACGGCCACTCCTCCTCCCTTTCTATTTTCTCGGACTTTTCGAAAAATTTAGTATCCATCTATCGAAACCTCGCTATCCGCGATTTCGGCTTTGAGTCACGTTTCCGTAATGGCAACGATATCGGGGGTTCGGTCTGATACTACTGCTTTGAGTTATTCTTCTTTCGATAGGAGACTCTGAGCATTGGTAAACAAACATCTCAATTTAGACTGGGTAACTCCTCCATATAGACTTCTGTGCATTTCGCGCGATTGAATACTAGGGTCTGTCATTGTTTTCCGAGATGAACTGGTGGTCATCCCGCCAACGCTGTGTTCTGAAGAGTGGTCGTCATCCGAGTTCTGGTGTGCCTTCTTTTTCTTATTCAAGCTCTGTACAGTTGGGTACATCGTATTTAGTGTCCTCCGTCTCGGCGAGAATCCACCTTGATTATGTACGGGTTTTGCCATGAGAAAGACCTCTTTATCACTTTTATTTCCCCGTCCTTTATTCGGAGCCATTTTTCCCCCTGCTCGGTCCTCCTCTTCAGTTCTGCTCTCAGCATGCTCATTTTGTACTTTTCCTTGGGTTCGTAATCCGGCTGATATAAACACATCCCTGTGTGAGCTACGGAGAGCCGTTCTCCGTTCTAGGAGGCGTGAAGCCTGAACATCATTTTCAAGAATTATTTTAAGAGGCCTTGGTGATGAAAGTTCATGTGAAAACATTTGCTTTTCCTAAACGGAATGCTTTGTGCACTGTTACGCATTCGCCATCTCGAAGAATCGAATATGAGTATTCTCGGAAAAGACTGAGGTCATGTTCTACCCTTTCCTTTGCAATCAGAGAATAAATAAATAAATAAATTGTATATTTAAGGCCCAGAGAAGCCTCGCCATTTCAAACTTAGTATCATGGTATAAATAAATACAAAGTGGATAATTGCTGCCCTATGTGAGCAGCCATATTAACAGCAGAAATAAACAATATGGTAGGCATATCCGATTCAGAATGATTTGCCATTTTTAAAACAATAGTCAACAATGTTTAACATAAACGGTGAACTAGAAAAGAAGCAGTAAAAAAAACTCCTACGGTTAAATCGGAGGCTGAGTTCAGCAAGCCGCCAATTTAAAAAACAAAATAAGAGAAAAAAAAACTGCTTCACTAAAAAATTAATAGCTTGATGCAATGGGATAGTGCTGTGATTATGCTGACAACGTATGAGGGGTCGGAACGCTTCTTGTCGTGTGAGAGATGATATAGCAGTCAGAGCTACTGTTTGTAGCCACCAGTGGAGGTGAGAGAGGACGGACTCATCGTGGACAACAGGGTGAAAACGATGACGGGACAGTAGAGGTCATGAGATCATCATTGAGATGCGACCTTGCTGACTGCATAGTCCACCAATCAAAGAGGCAAAACTATCAGAACCCGCCTTGATCCTCAACTGAACCTGGAGACCATCGTCGGGGTTGCAAAAGCGGAGGAAAGTACCAAGGTTGTCAAGACTTGGCGATGCTAGTTTAAAATGAGGGGGCAAAAAGTAAATGCAAAGATTGACTCTGCAGAGGATGATGGATATATAATAAGAGACCAATATAGGATTGACTCTGCAGAGGATGATGGATATTTAATAAGAGACCATTATAAAATCAAGGGAACTGCCTCAAATACCAGGAGGACCCTTTTCGAAATCCAAAAGTTGCGAGTTAGGGAAGGAAACAGACAATAAGGACTTGATATCTTCCGAAGTTAAATGTTTGCGTAACTTTGTTTTGAAAATAGCTAATGTGGACGACAACCTAATTTGCAGTGGAAGATTATTCCAGATGAAAGCATATTTGGAGGCAAAAAACTGAGACCGGTTAGTTTTGGAGCTAATGGGTGGTGAATTGATCATGGAGGAATTACAAGTGGCATAGGGTCGATCTACCGGAGTAAGAGCGTTAATTCGTGGGAGATTTGGGCTAGAGTTAACGCGAAACAGGAAGCAGAGACCGGCTTCGAGTCTTCTAACCCGTAGAAATTTAATGTTTGCTAACTGGCATCCATCCGTATAAGAGATACTGGATCGAGGAAGAGAAATAGTCTTCGAGTAAAAACCCTCTGAACTTTTTCAATCTTACTGCGGTCAGAGGCTTTCATCAGCCCAAAGAGGGGACAGCAGTATTCTAGAATAGGAAGAACAAAAATGCGGTACAGGTCTAACTTTATTTCCGGAAGGAAGAAATTATGCGATATAAAACCACATATCTGTGCAGCCTTTGCAGAAATTCGATCTGCATGAGGCGATAATGCTAGCTTGTTCGTGTAACTTACACCTAAGTCTTTTATGGTTGATTTTTCTAAAAGTGTACTATTTTGAAATACGATGGGTCCAGGAAGCTTAGACTCCAGGAAGTGGACTCGGAAACCCCTTTAATAACGAGATTGCGTTTTCGGTTGAAATGTATGTTTGGTGACTTTGAGTTGAGATTTGTTGATAGAGCATCAATATCAGGAAGAATGCTACTCTGGTTGACGATGTTATTTGCGTCAGTATGAGCAACTATTCCTAAAGTTAATGGCAAACCCCTTTTGGAAAATTTGCCAATTTGTCCTGCACTTGCTCCTGTATTACCAACAGAGGATTGCACTTGAGCATCTATCGGTAAGAACGAGCTTTTTTCGGAGATCAAACCACTTTTTTGTGAAAGCTTCTTGGCCCTTTTCGACTTCGAATTCTTCGTCTTCGGTGCTTCAAATTCGACGAGCCTTACAACTTCACCCTTTTTTGTATCATTCAGCGACGATGCCGCATATGTTTGTGTATCCAGCACATTTCTGCTTCTGTCTTAGCTCGATGACAGTAGTAAGGTGCATGAGCTGGTTTGATCCCCCTTTTGAAGGAAAGGAATGCCTACTGATTTACTGAGCTCTGTAGACGCAATGTCTTTAAGCTCTACATTAGGTATTCTTGAGGAAGCTATATTTGCATACGTTATTTCTTTGGTTGGAATTCTCGTTACTACGGGTGTTTTTTTTCAGGTGAACTATGAACCTTATCTTTTAGATCGGCTATTTCTTGTTTCAAGTTACTTATCTCATTCTCCATCAATAAGAATTTCTGAAAGAGATTTAAACACCCCATGCACTCTTCGTCCTCGTAGGTGACATTCATTAGTGTTCCCAGGCTTTTTGTCCGCTTGGCAGGAGGAGAAGTGGTAACAGAATATCTGTCTTTGTCATCTTTTTTTGTTTGGATACAATTTTGTTTTCTAAATTTTTGTGAAGACGTAGCGCAGTGGTTATGTTCGTCGCCACATGAATCTGAAACTTGGGTTCGTGGCCCGTCCGCGCCGCGAAATTTTTTCCTCCGCACAGATGAGTCCTGAGCGTCTGCGTTTTCCATACCTCTTATGAATTTATTCGAATGCATTTAATTTATAAATCCTCTTAAATAACTTAGCTAGGATGCAATAGTATTCAGCAGTCAGACTTCCAATAAGCATGCAACGACTCAGCCTTTGTTGCGACTTCTCCCTCCCTGATGAAAGCAGATTAGAGCAGCACACCGCTGGCGTGAATTTGGAAGCAAGTGAACGCTGAAGCTTGTATTTCTCGTAGGGATAATCTCCTGGACGTGGAATAATCCTCACTGATGGAATATTTGGATAGCCACAGAATCGTTAAGTCCAAGAAAATATTTCCCAAATTTAGAGACTGGACAATCCACTCAAGAGTTATTCCAAATCAACGTGTCTTCTACACTAAGGTAGAGACTGAAACTTCGTTAATTCAAAGGAGCTGAAATTCGAAAGCAATTTCAACAACGCGCCAAGATATTGAGATATTTTCCCGCTCAGTTATAATCTAAAGTTATAAGCAGTGTACTTCTGTACCCTAGCTCCCAATTCGTGGCATCATACCATCTAAATCCTCACGTATTCATATACCAGAAATATGACGGACGTAAAAGTAACTATCAATTAACTAGATCTCTGTGCTATCCTACGTCTGAAAAAATTTTATCGACAAATATGAACATCTATTTACGTCGCTCAACTCATTATTAGACTCAAAATCTTTTACAATTAGCTTAACAAGTGTACCACAAATAGAACCGATCATAATGTGTAACTGAATCTTGGACCCATCCCTTAATTTCCGACTCTTTGCTTGTCATAGACCAGTACGATCTCTACCGTCAAGACCTCATTAGTAAGCGTGGTGGTGGTTGTCTTCTCTATATTAAAGCTTCATTTAAGAACTTCCCGTTTGATCTAGATGTTACGTCATTCTCTGGTAATTGCTGCTGCATCCAGTTATCCTGACGCCCAGGCAAAAGGCGATTCTCGGATGTATTTACAACCCGCCTAATTCATCATCCGATGATGATGCAAAACTTTGTGAAATTTTTAAATTGATTTCGAAGTCCAATTTTAACATTAAAAATAATCGCTGGGGACTTTTAATTTTCCTGAAATTGACTGGATTTCAAACGTTTGTCCACCCAGATTTCAGCCTTTCCTCGATACGATTAATTTTTTCTAATCGGTCCCAGCTTGTCCGGTCTTCAACGAGAGAAAAGCATATTTTTAGACCTGATTTTTCACAAACGACATTGCTCCCCTCTTCATTGATTTTTAAGCAGGGCCTCTTCCAAAGTGACCATACACTAATTCACTGTTGCCTTCCGATTGTTTCATCGAAAAAGGTTAGTGCCGTTCGTACCTATCATGCTTTTGACCTCGCAGATATGAGCTTAATTAGTAACTTTTTTGACTCATTGGACTGGCAGAATCTCTCCTCCACGAACGACGCAGCAAGTCTTTGTGACTTCGTGTCAGTCGTTTCAAATAACATCCTGAAGCTTGTGCCAACCAAAATAGTAAAGCCCTACGTCTCGGAATCCTCCGTTCCTCACTTTCTTTTGCCACGACTAAAGAAATTGAAGAAGCAGTTGAAAGATCAATATACTAGTTCTTTATCTGTACATCTAAGGATCGCAGAGATTTTTGAATTAGCCTCTAAGATTCGTCTTGCACATGACAGACAGAGGGAATCTTGCGCACTCAGTGAGCCAAACTCTGCAAAAATCTGTTGCTCAACTGTTCCGCCGTCGATCCCTTCCAAACGAGGTTATAGAAATTCCTCCATTACTAAATGAAGACAAGAACTTCGTTCTGGAAGACTCTGACAAGGCAGAACTGTTTAGTGCGTTCTTTGCAAAATCATCTTACGATGGAATCTGAACCGGTTCCGACGTTTCAGGCATGCTCATTGAATGTTATCAGCACTATTGATTTCTCCTTAGAACTAATTCGTAAGCAAATAATTCGTCTGTAAAACTCGCACTCTTCCGGAACTGACGGTATTCCAAACTCAGTTATTAAAGAGAGTGCCGAGCTCCCCGATTGCTTAGCCATGTATTCTCAGTTTATCTTTAAACGGATTCTTTCCTGACTCATGGAAGACATCTATTATTCTTCCTGTCTTCAAGTCGGGATCTCGTTCGGACGTAAATAATTATCGAGGCGTTCACAAAACACCGGCTCTCGCAAAACTTCTTGAAAAATTATTTTAATCAAATTCTCGACTTTTTGCCAAGAAAAATAAGCTTTAAGCGACTCACAATATGGTTTTTCTACCTGGTAGATCAAGCTGAAGTGTGTCACTTAGCTTTTTCTTAACCTTGTCACTTCCCTTCGTAACGAGCAACAGTCAGTGGTTGTGATCTACTTTGACCTGAGCAAAGCCTTTGACAAGGTACCGCACAGACGTCTTTTAGTGAAACTGGAAGCCCTCGGCATCCGGCCTCCTCTCCTTGACTTCATTGGTTCCTACTTGTCTAACCGCAGCCAGAAGGTCTAGTAGGTAATAGCTATTCGACGCCTCAACCGATCACGAGTGGCGTTTTTCAAGGCACCGTTCTCTTCATTCTATACATTAACGAAATTTCAACTTTACTCACAAATTCACAAAATTTCGTTTACGCTGACGATCTCAAGTGCATTTATTCATTTTTCAAAGACACTGCTAATAGTTGCGTTGACAAAATCAACACTGATCTACTTATGCTCTCACGTTGGAGCTGTACTTGGCAGATGGAATTTTTCTCCATCCAAGAGCAGTTTCATGTGTTTTGGCCCGCCAAAGCTTCCTGGACCCCCTAGTATTTCCAAAAATAGTACACTTTTTGGAATGATCATCCATCAAAGACTTAGGTCTAAGTTACACGAATAAGCTAGCATTATCGCCTCATGCAGATCAAATTTCTGCAAAGGCTGCACAGATATGTGGTTTTTATATCGCATAATTTCTTCCTTCCGAAATAAAGTTAAACCTTTACCGCATGTTTGTTCTTCCTATCCTCGAATACTGCTGTCCCCTATTTGGGCTGATGAACGCCTCTGACCGCAGTAAGATTGAAAAAGTTCAGAGGGTTTTTACTCGAAAACTATTTTCTCTTCCTGGATCCAGTTTCTCTTATACGGATAGATGCCAGTTAGCAAACATTAAATTTCTGTGGGTTAGAAGACTCGAAGCTGGTCTCTGCTTCCTGTTTCGCCTTAATTCTAGCCCAAATATCCCACGAATCAACGCTCTCACTCCGGTTAAATCGACCCTATGCCACTCGTAATTCCTCCATGATCATTTCACCACCCCTTAGCTCCACAACCAACCGGTCTCAGTTTTTGCCTCCAAATATGCTTTCATATGGAATAATCTACCACTGCAAATTAGGTTGTCGTCTACATTAGCTTTTTCAAAACCAAGTTACGCAAACATTTAACTTCCAAAGATATACAAGTCCTTATTGTCTGTTTTCTTTTCCCAAACTCGCAGCTTTTTGGATTTCGAAAAGGGTCCTCCTGGTATTTGAAGCAGCTCCCTTGATATTATATGGGTCTCTAATCATTTTCCATCATCCTCTGCAGAGTCAATCTTTGCATTCACTTTTTCTTCCCTCCTTTTAAACTAGCATTGCCAACTCTTGACAACCTTGATAATTTCCTTCGAATTCGCAACCCTGACGATAGTCTCCAGGATCTGTTGATGATCGAGGTGGGTTCTGATGGTTTCTGCCTCTTTGGTGATGGACTCATACAGTCAGCAAGGTCGCATCTCGATGATGATCTCGTGACCTCTACTGTCCCCTCTTCTCTTCCAGTAGCAAAAACCCACCAATTCTTGTCAAACGTTTTTCAGCGATTGAAGTTGACCTTATTTTCTCTAAGCATGAGCACTCAGCTCAATATTTGAAAAAAAAGGTTTTTATCTGTAGGGATAAAACCTCAATAAAACGTTGGGTTTCACCCTCATTAGCAAACAAAAAGCCTCGGTCTACACCTTAAATACCAAAAGTTATCTCAGAGGTTTGTCCTCTAGCTAATGCGAGCCCACGGCCCTCCAGATCAACAGGAATTTCAATTCCAACTGAATCTTCACCCGTTAACCTTCTTCCGGGTTTGGGTGAAATTATGTCAACGCCACTTCTTTCTCATCCCAAGCAAACCATGCCTGCTATAGCTGCCAAATCTAGAAAACCTAAGAAAACTCCTAGTAAATTTAATCGTTGGCTAAGCCGGGCATTAAAATAAGTAATGTCATTACCGATGGGAAACCTGCTAACCCCTCAGCATCTTAAACAGCTGCGATCGCTAACGTAAGTACCTTTCCCGGACCCCAAAAACGTCCAAAATCCCCAAATAATTAACGCTTCTTATTAATAAATAAATAAATTGTATATTTAAGGCCCAGAGGGCCCCATCAT